>PNEQ01125630.1:0-10726 GCA_003012365.1 Medauroidea extradentata | reverse complement strand
GACGGTGCGAATATAAATCAAACTATGTAGTACTGTTAATTATGGCCGATGTTTGTATCTAGGTTAGGATAACAGCATATTTTCGCGAAAAAAATCGCGTCTCGTAGCATTTTGATATTATTCGTGCAATTCGTGAAAATCATCGTAATTTCGCGTGAAAAATCGTAAAACCACCATTCGCGAAAATGACAGGGCCCTAACTATAACCTACGAAGCACTATTAGGGCAAAGAGATTGGCAGACAAAGCACATCAGGAAGCGGATATGCTACACGTTCAACCCATTGAGGAAAATCTTCAGTCTGGAGGGGCTACTGGTGACGAACAGGATCTTAATTTGCTACAAGAGGAGCTCACACCACTTGCGCCTGACATTAACATAACACCCTCTTTTAACACAAACCTGTCCACATCACACACTAACACTGGCACGTCCTTAGCAGACATGATGACAACTCAGTTTCAACAACTGATGTTGAGTATGGCTAGCATTAAAACTGAAATGGCCCAACAACTAGTGCAGCAGAACTGTGATATTAAAGCAGAAATTGCTCAACAGATACAGACTGTTCGTCTACAACAGGCAGAACTGGTTAAACAAATTGACGACAAGTTTGTACAAATGCGGGAGGAGACTGAAGGCCGACTAACACAGAGTGCGCTTCAATTAGAGGAAGTACTGCGGACAGTAAACAACCACCAAGTTGAAGTTTCACAAAAACTATCTGGTTTCGACGGACGTTTATCTAGGCTTGAGAGTGGCATAGCTGTTCCAGTAGCTCCAGACCGCGAGGTGATAGTGACTGAAGTAAGTCAACAGCTAGAATAGTTTAGCCGACATTTTGAAACCTGTATCGATCAGGTGACTAAGGGCGCACACGAACAAGGCCAGAGGGAAACTGAAAAGATGAAGAGGTTAGAACAGCGAGTAGTAGACCTCGCAGGGGAACTCCGTAATGCAAGGATTTGTCGTGAGGCACAGGAGACCGAACATAACCCCTCCCTAACCGACATCAGTGTTCTGGACAACAGTCCTACCACAAAGCAAACTGCTCCGTTATTGTGTTACACACTAACTCCTCTACTCTTCCACCACCCCTCAAAACAGTGGGCAGAAGAGATGCCAAAGTTTGCAGGCAGGCCACACGAAAATCCAGTTATCTATATACGCAAACTGGAGGAGTATGCAAGGCTATTCAATTTATCCGATTCCGATATTTTGCGATGCATGGGGGTGAGTTTGTCCTCGACGGCTTACTGCTGGTGGGAAGTAACGAAGGACTGTATTTCCAACCTCGAGGAGCTTAAGGAGAATCTACTTAAAGAGTTTTGGAATTCCAAAATCCAGAGCCTTGTCAGGAGTCAGTTAGCTGCGGAACACTATGACCCCCGAAAACCCAAATCCATTGAAGAACACTACCGGGAGGTCTACAAAAAATCTAGGCATTTCACTATCCCTATGACAGAGGAAGAGTTCATAGACTTGGTCATTTCACATCTTCCCATATCCTACCAACGCCAATTTACGGGTAGCTCATTTAGGGACCTAAATGATTTTAGGTATCACCTAATCAAGGCGGATCGCCTGGAGCGCCAATGCAGGCAAGCTAGTTCCCGAGAACAACCAGAGAGGTTGAGGCCTAATACTCCACCACCCTCTCCATTGTACCAAGGGCCACAGAAGCGAGGGTTCGGTTATCCGCATAATGGGTTCCGGCAACAGGACGAACAAATTCGAGGTCCGAAGGTCAACACAATAAAGTTCAGGAACAGAGGATGGAACCGCAGCGGTAACAACAGATGGTGGAACCAAGGTGCTGGAGGAAACCGAGGTCGAGGCAAACAACGGGACTACCAGCGGGACAGCGAAGACGACCACCATGTCGTTAAACTGGGAAACGCTGCAAGCCAAGAACATCTGGGCTATATGAATGACAGGAGGAGATTGGACAACTTTTATGTCAGTAGATTTGGGAAACGGTCAATGGAGACCGAAGATGACCACCAAGCAGGCAAAATGGGAAAGGTAGGAAGTAGTAGGCCGCACGACAATGAGCCTGAGACGGACGTGAGGACCGAAACCCCCAAGGTCGATGCTGGACATCAGAGTAGCCAACCAGCTGTACCAATACCCTTATCCTACGCTACACCATCCATACCATTTCCGTACGCACACTACACTACACCGAATATGTCAAATCAAGAGGATTATTTCCAACGCCAGCAGCCACTTAACCCATTAGCAACATGTTACTCCACACCAAATGGGAAGTACCAATGGGTACCTAACCCTAGTGACAGTGGAACTAATCATGGACAGACCTTACCGATAAATGACAGGTTAAACAAGTAAGGATCAGTGAGCACAGTCTCCCGCCACTGATCCCGTCTAATATTCATAAGGTGGGGGCAAGCCTAGGGAAAAGTGACTATGTTGAATGAGGTAAAAACACTGAACTCTGCTATTATGTGCGATTCAGATCGAGAATTCCTATTGCAAGAATCGGATGATACACTTAGCAAACCTAACACTGCACTGTGTCCGGAAGTGCCAGTGAAGGTATATGGAGTTAGAACCACTGCTCTTCTGGATAGCGGAGCTGAAGTTAGTTGTGTTAATATAGAATTAGTACAGAGCATTGAGGATTTTGGGGTAAAGATTCCTATCTTACCTACCCCGCAGATCAAAATTGTTGGAGCAACTTCGCGCAAAAGTGTTGTAATAAATAAACAGACCATCGTAAACATTTAAGGTTTAGGAAGGCCGAAGATGGCTTCGGTACTAATTATAAAGGGGTTGTCAAAACCGCTCATATTGGGTACAGATTTCCTGTCCGAACATCGTATCTTATTAAATTTTGGAGGATGGTTAATTACGCCTCAAGACAGCTACGAGAATAAGCTACACCCAGCAAAAGCAGTTGTACGACTCACTAATGATGAATCAAGCTACCTTTTCAGACATTCCTGGGTTGAATAAGCTTTATCAGGCCAAAATAACAGTGATCAAAGGAGAGCAATTTCACAGCAAGACCTACCCGATCCCCGTAAAATATCTACCGGCAGCGAAAGAGTACTTACAAGTGATGCTTGACTGGAAGGTGATAAGGAGAGGTGAGAGCCCGTATACGTCAACCATGGTGTGTGTACCCAAGAAAGACGGCTCGGTGAGACTTTGCCTGGATGCAAGGGCTATCATTAAGATATCAGTCAAGTTCAGGGAAGGACCAGTACCGACTAGCGAGATCTTACGGCTATACCAAGGTGTGAAATACCTGACAACTCTGGATTTGACTAATGGTTACTGGCAAATACCACTGGAGAGTTCATCTCGGCAGTACACCGCATTCTTATTTAAAAATCAACAATACTTGTTCCAAGTTATGCCATTCAGTCTCTGTAATGCTGTAGCTGAATTTACGAGGTGCTTAGATTTGACACTGGGAGAAGAATGTAAATGTTACGCGAGAGCTTATGTGGATGATATCCTCGTCACTTCCAGTTCCTTTGAAGAACACCTTCACCACCTGAATTTTGTGATTAGTAAACTAACTGAAGCGGGGATGACTATCAAAATTCGCAAATCTTTGTTTTGCAGGGTAGAGCTACCATTCTTAGGACATTTACTGACTCCAGAGGGAATCCACACAGCACCTGAGAAGCTGGAAGCCATCATTAAATTCCCTACGTCTAAAAATGTAAAACAGCTTAGAGCTTTCTTGGGAGTCTTAGGGTTCTACAGGAACTATTCTGACCAGATTGCCAAGGTGGCAGTACCCCTGTTTGCACTGCTGAAAAAAGGATAGGACCTGGACATGGACGGAAGTGGAACAGACAGCGTTCGAGAATCTAAAAGCTATATTTCTCACCGATCATGTGATCTACCACCCCATGCAAGGCAAGGAGTACCTGTTATACATGGATGCATCAGACTATGCCATAGGTTGTAAACTGGCTCAGGAAACAGATAATGTGGTAAAAACCGTCGCAATGGCCAGTAGAACACTGAGCACTGCAGAGCACAACTACACGGTGACAGAAAAGGAAGCATTAGCAATTATTTGGGCCTTAACTAAATTTCGAGAATTACTTTTGGGCAAAAAAATAAAATTATTAACAGACCATCAAGCTCTAACCTGCTTAAGGACAGGAAAAGTATTTGGGAACCATCTAACACGTTGGTGTTTACTGGTACAAGAGTATGACATTGACATCCAATATATTAAGGGTTCTGACAACCTCGCAGCCGACTACCTTAGTCGCATTCCTGAAAATGAATACGATGAGATCCCGAGTAAGAAAAGCTCTAAGGAATTCACCATCTCTGCACACGCAGTAGTCAGTGGAAGCAATGACAGCAAGTTGAAACAGATGTTAAATGAACTGAAAAGTAAGTAACTAGACGACAAACTCTGTAAGCAGACTATTAAAAAGCTAAGCCAAGAACCACCGGAGAGCAAGATTCATCAGTCCTTTTGCACCTCAGATGAAGGGATTCTTTTTTACCACAGCCGTAACAACAGTGAGTTTGAAAACTATTGGAAGCCTGTAATACCTCAAGAGATAGCGGTAGCAGTTGCAGCTGAACTCCATATGGCGTTGGGACATGTAGGTGTGAATAAACTGTATTGATCGTTGAAGAGAGAGATGTACTGGGAAAATATGCAAGGCATTGTAAAATCAGTCGTTACTACCTGTGACCTATGTCAAAAGAGTAAGCATGCTCAAGAAAACCTACAGGGTAGCTATCAGGCTATTATCCCTCAAGCACCACTTGATTTAGTATCTGGAGACCTTTTTGGGCCGTTGCCTAGATCAAAATCGGGAGTACAATATGTTTTCGTCATGTCTGACTTGTTTTCAAAATTCACCAAACTGTACCCTATTGTGCACGCCAAGACTAATATTTTACTGAACAAAGTCAAGCATTTTGTAGAGGAAGTGGGAAGTCCTAAATGCATTTTATCGGATCATGGAAGTCAGTTCACCAGTCACATGTGGCAAACAGGATTGAAGAAGTGGCAAATTGTATCTACCACCGCTTCAATAAGACACCCTCAATCCAACCCTGTTGAGAGACGTATGAAGGTTTTAGGGACTGTTCTGAGAATTTACTGTCATGACTCACAGCAAGCTTGGAAGGATAAATTACCATTGGCTGAGTTCATATTGAACCATACAGTTCACTTAACTACAGGTTTTACCCCTTATGAAATACTAACCGGTGAGAGGTCCGAGACTGTCGCTACCAGATTTTTACCTAAACTGATTAAGAATTTGCCCACTGTAGAAAGTGAAAGAAGAGTGTCAACAGAAGATATCATGGCCCTAGTTAAAAGAAGATTGTATAGTTCGGCAGAAACAAGAAAGAAGCAGCGGAAAACATAAAAATTAAATAAATTTAAGGTGGGCGACAAAGTACTTAAACGCACAAGTTTCGTTAGCTCACACTGGGAACATTTCACCAAGAAGCTGTGTCTGTTGTTCGATGGTCCCCATACTATTACTGTCATTATCAAAGAAAACTGTTATGAATTATCCGATGAAGAAGGAAAGATTGTGGGAAGATTTAACATCACGCAACTTAAGCATTATTACCATCCTCGACAACTGCAGTAGGTTAAGGAGTATTACGAGAGATAAGACGAAAACACTGAGTTCTGTTTGATCAGATGTTAAAGTTACAATAGCGTGAAATCACAGAATTTGCTTTATTTTACTATTGTGCGACGTATGTGTTTGTTGTAGTGCCATGTTATGCACTTGTTCTGAGCAGCTGGATGCCAGACATTATTGTATTGATATTACAAACAAGGGTATTTGTGTATAATTGATTTTATGAATAATTTTGTCGCATATGTTGTTGTTGCACTCATGGAGCAAAGTGAATTATCTTACGCTTAACTGTCTGAATATGTTGGATCTACCAGAGAGAAGTATAATTGATTGGTCAATATTAATAACACCTCTCTTGTAATTGTATTGTTGAGATGTCGGTACGGCTACACAACTTGAAAGTTGCCTATTTTAAGTGACTGGACAAGCTAAAGTTACGCTACAAATGATAAAAATTGGATGAGAAAATAGAGTAAACTAGGTAATGACCGATAACAACTGCCATTGAACCACTTACTGAAGCTGTATAATCCCAGTGACAAACTACAACATATATTGTTGCAAAACATCACCTACCTTATAGTGTGACTCACCTTGAGTAATTACTCCTTGAAGAGGAAGGAGCAAGGATTGTTGGAAATTTTCATAATTGTATAATACTTTTCTTTAATTGATTAGCTTGGCCACAGATTTCTTCTTCGAAGTCTTCTTGCACTCACACGAATCACTGTATTGATGTATTACTGTGTTATTTTAATATTGTTATTGGTTTGTATAAGTGTCATTGTTAATGTTATTTTGTTATGTCTTGAAATCATCTCAAAGTATGAGTATATAATTTTTATTTAATGCTGTATACTGGTTACGAATTGTGTTTATTGTTGAGTTTTCACAGTTATTGTCAGGATTTAGAATAGGACATCGTTGGATCTTCATATTTTGACGAGTTGTTTAGGACAATGAGGCAACCAAAATGCTCTCCCTATTATTCTATAGAGGTTGTTAGTCTGGGTTTTTGGGTTGTATACATGTTGGAAATTGACAACCATCTAGCCTTGATGTAAACATGAATAAACAAATTGTTAATATACATGTATATGGTATACAAACGGAGTATTAGCACATCCACAAAAAAGTTATGATTATTAAAACATTAAGTATGGTAACGAGACGATATGAGCTCCGCCACAACCCTAGTATTTTTTCGTGGTGAAACATAAGTATACAAAATCAAGTGCAACTATTGTTAAAAACTAGAAGTTTTAAAGGTAGAACAATTACCGCACTGAAAGATTTAACTATAGATATTTGGCGTTATTAACTAGAAACGTTGATAGTAAAGAAAAATTAAAGTGCTAACATATTAGTGTGGACATGTACCAACGAGTGTATATAAACAGTTATATGACAGACTTACGTTACAAGAGTGCCGCTGGAACTACAAGGATAACGGACGTTGAAAATCGAACGGCGTGTGTATCCTGCCGGCAGTGATTAACTTCCCGTCGTTGTGATCACAAAGTTAAGTAACATTATTGAGTTGTTGAACATTGTACATAAAAGCGAACAAGGGCGCGAACTGCCGTTACTACTGTGTGTGTGCATTGCCACACATGTGTTCTACAGTACGAACGAGATTAGCAACACTAGTGCATCATGGGAGCAGTTGCCACGTGACGTCGAAACATCAGTGTGACCAACGACTGAGAATGACATTTGCCATTTTCTTTCAATGATTTGTGTTTCTATGTTGGCGCCAACAAGATATATACAACCACCCTATGTACTATGGGTTAGTATGTAGAATATAATTACATAATACTAGGACAGTTCTGTATAGGCCTACTAGACATTGAATGATGACTTGGTTTACTAATTATTTTATTTAGGAAGACTGGTAAGAGAATAAATGTGGAATATGCTGACATAATGAGACCAGAAAATTAAGCTATTAGCACATCCCAATTATTATCCTAAATTAATCTCATTGGCCTAGAAATAGTGTAATTTAATGTTTGCAATACATGTTTAAGTGTGCAGTAGGAAAGCTTTTAAAAATAACTAGATCTGATGTCACCAATATCCTACACAACTAGGCTAGTACATAAATTAATTACAATGCTCCGGCTAGGTAACTCAGTAATATTCGGTAGAACACAAAAATATCTTTCTCCCAGGACTTCTGAGATTAGATTCTGAAACTACAGGAAAAAATATGTGTCGGCAACAATCGCTGATTCCATCGCAAAATTACAAATTATAGTGTCCAAAAAAAATTTAATCAAAATGTATTATGTTCATGCAGGATTAACTAACACAGGAGAATTAAGGTACTTGCTGCTAAAGTCATTATTTCTGCTACTCACGACCTTTTGTTAACAGAAGGCGTCCCTTGGCGGCACCGATGCTATCTTGATCACCCAAAATTAATATAAATATTGAAGCCGCAGGGTCTCTTCTTCAATACCCTGGCTTCCCTGACTTACTACTCAGCTGGGCATTTTAAAACTATTCAAAATAGTTAGGATGGCTCCGGCTATCTCCCGATTAGCCAACGAGAGGAATTTTTATCGCCATTCTGTGTCGATGTCCCAGTCATAGATAAAAGCCCTAATCTCCACCCACGCACTCGCGATTATTGCCGCATTCAAAGCATCGCGCGCGAGCCGAAAAAGCTATTTGGGTCGGAGATTATCGCGGTGACGGTAAAAACTAATAAAAACAAACCATCCAAAATCGCGGTAACGAACTAAACTAACTCGAAACTAAACATGAAAACAAAACTAAACCCGAAAATTAAAGAAAATTAATCACGAGTGTCTACAAATATAAATAAACAAAAAAAAAATACTACTGGATGTGTACTAACCTCCACAGAGAAACAAAGCTATCTATCTGGGGCATTCATTAACTAACCAAAACGAATTTATAACCTACAAATTACAATTATTTAACATGTCAATTACAAATTAATTATACAATCAAAATAAAAGAAAAAAATCAAAGAAATTACAGAACAAACATATTAAATTCTTCTATAGCAAAATGCTATACCACCCGACGCGTTGATGTGAGTGATTGAAAGTCAATTAACGCGCGGTGCGTCGATGTGCGTGATTGAGTGGTGAAAGCACTTGAATGGATTAACACATATGACACTGACTATACCAGAACTACACACTTACTGGATGTTGGCCCCCAGTACGCCTGATAACTTACGTTACTTATACTGGCAATATTAGGTGTCTAGAAATTATGTAAACAGTATTTCACTTACAGATAATTTATTGCGCTTACGGTACATAGTGCCAAAATAATGTCTGAATTACGCACGCAACGAGGTAAACGTAGTGATGCGTCCCTTGCAGTAACAATAACCCTAAAGCACACGATAGTGCACGTGATAGTGAACTTTGCGTAGTGACTACGACCGGCTGGTATATCGCACGTGGTTGGTGAGTGATCAGTGTGGAGCTGGTGAACGAGGTGAGTCTACGACACCAGAAGGTGCACCTCCTTAAGCAGCGAGGGGCTGGCGGCCACTATGATGGACCGTCAGGTTCACTTGGAAGCTGGGGTAGAGAGTTGAGTTGCGGTGAGCACGTGCCTAACTAACGTGTCACAAGGCAGCCGTTCCCGTGCACGTTGTAGTGTGGTAGGGCTCTACAAGTGATGTTAGCAGTACAGTGCGAAAACTGTGGTGAGCTATGCTAGGCCGGTGGTGGGGTGAATGGCACGTAACACGCTGCACACAGAGTGATGCTCTCAACGAGATGAATTGCGTGAGTGTGTGATAATGAAATGAATTTACAACGTACTGCTCACATGTATGCTGAACACAATGGCGGTATCATAACCTGCACGTGGTCGGTCACAAAAATAAGAATTACGCCCTTAAAATGTTACACATATACAAAATAACCTTAGCAACGCGTGTGCAAAGTTATGCTGAATAAAACAATACCAAAAAAAAAAAAAACTCATATGGTGAAGGATGAGTGCCGATGTTTCCCGATACAAAAGTCCTTAACCACGTGGCGGTGATAATGCCGACGCTGTGTTTAAGTTAAAAAAATACCAAAATGGTCACAATTATTAAGTTAAGCGGATGTGCAATGCAATGGGGAATATCTGGTAACGTATGCTAAGCAAAGGTGAAAAGGTATACTAACGAGACTATGGAAAACTAACAATCAGTGAAACAAAAGATGAAGAGCACACGGACAGCGCCTTACCTCTCCAGAAGACTTTGACGAACTGCCACGAGGAATGCAACCGCTAGGGGCTCCTGGCCTCGCTACGGGGTTTACACACTTCCGGTACCTCGTGCGCGTGAAATATTAATATTAGTACCTTACGAAAATGCACACACTAAATTACATAATAAATTACGTTACATATTTTGCTGATAGAATGATGCATTTATAAATGTCTGCTGAAAACATGAAAGTGAACATAGCGAACATGGTAACCCTTGATGGCCTTTGGCACATACTGTACACTGCTGTTTGATACACAATACACTTCGCACTAAATGATTTGGCATGCATATACACTGGGGTTGCGGAACGATTATGGGAGAGTCTGCGAATGCTTTTGGGTGGGTGGAAAAGGGCACACTTGCGCCGTTATGGGCTTAACCCATACGCTGGCCCTGCGGCCGGCGTCACACACAACTGACTTATTGAAAATGTGTACCCCAAGCGCAGGCTGGTCGCTTCACAACAGCTATGTTCAGCTTACTTGGAAAGAGGTCCACTGACATTTATAATGAAAGATACTGACAAAAATATTCAACAGTTCGCCACTCAATAAACAAGTAGTATTAATTATTTAATTAAATTTGGGACATACTATGTCATCCAAAGGTCAAATACGTCCGCACAGCAATACGTTGCTGTGCTTGGTTGCACACAACGCTATCATCCACAATGCTACAAACAAGGAGCTTGCTGACCAGGCTCTGCATGTCACCACAGGAACACTACCTTGCAGTGCTTGGTTGCACACAACGCTGTCATCCACAATGCTACAAACAAGGAGCTTGCTGACCAGGCTCTGCATGTCACCACAGGAACACTACCTTGCAGTGCTTGGTTGCACACAACGCT
>PNEQ01125626.1:0-10726 GCA_003012365.1 Medauroidea extradentata | reverse complement strand
TACTTCCCACGTGTTTTTTACTTCAAGTGTTAGTATTCATGTCTCTACTGATCGCGCTGTCAACTATGTGTGTACACCTACTTCCCACGTGGTGATTACTTCAAGAGTTAGTGGGTATGTCTCTACTTGTTATGACCCATGTAATACCCCCTGGGTCTAACACAAGTATGATGGCTGAGCTAGCCATGCCGCTGTGGGCCCAGCGAGTGACGTCAGGGCGTCACCTAATATATAAGTGAGGCCGACCTAGCAGAGAGGGTATTCCGGTAAACGACGTCACCTGAAGACTATGCTCCTCCGAGCCGTGGGGGCCAAGCTGCGAGGGGCGTGGTCGTCGACGATGACACAGGCAGCAAGGTTTTTGAGGGGCCAGAGTGGGCGCCGCTTCTCCTAGGTTCCAAAATCGTGTACTGAGTTTAACAAGTTAATTTCAGTGGTAAGTGAATACACCTCTTCTTCGGGATTTCCTTTAAACTCTTCCTATAGCTATTAATGTAGTAATGTATAGTCATTGATACTGAAATAAATTATTAATTGTTTAAAGTAACCTGATTGCCTCTGGATACATTGTAAAATATATAAATAAAAAGTAGATTGCCATTGAATACTTGCATGCTCTTGATTGAGTTTCACCCCTTATCTTGAGTGTTGAGTTCCACTAAAGAACGAAAACATTACATACTGATCGCGCTATCAACTATGTGTTTACAAATTCTTTCCCCATGGTCAATTATTCAAGAGTAAGTGTTTATATCTCTTATGATTGTGCTAAGAACGTTATTGTAGAACTACTCACAACGTGGTCAGTACTTCAAGAGTTTGTGGTTATGTCACTATAGATTGCGCTGTCAATTTCGTTTTGTTCTACTTCCTAACTGACCAACACTTCAAGAGTTAGTTGTTATGTCTCTATTGATCGCGTAGACATCTATGTGTGTACAACTACCTCCCAAATTGTCATTACTTCAATAGTTTGTGGTCACGTCTCTTTTGATCGCACTGTTAACAATGTGTATACAACTACTTCCCATGTGACCATTACTTCAAGATTCAGTTATGCCTCTACTGAACGCACTGTCAAATATGTGTGCACAACTACTTCCCACGTGACCATTACTTTAAAAAGTTAGTTGTTATGTCTCTACTGATTATGCTGTGAACATTGTTTGTAGAACTACTTTCCACATAGTCATTACCTCAAAAGTTTGTGGTTAAGTCTCTATTGATTGCGGGGTCAATTATGTGTGTATTACTTCCTACTTGACCAACACATCAAGAGTTAGTTGTTATGTCTCTACTGATTGTGCTGCGAACATTGTTTGTAGAATTACTTCCAACGTGGTCATTACTTCAAGAGTTTGTGGTTATGACTCTATTGATTGCACTGTGAACATTGTTTGTAGAACTACTTCCAATGTGGCCATTAATTCAAGAGTTAGTTGTTATGTCTCTACTGATTGTGCTATGAACATTGTTTGTAGAACTACTATCAACGTGGTCATTACTTCAAGAGTTAGTTGTTATGACTCTATTAATTGTGCTGTGAACATTGTTTGTAGAACTACTACCAACGTGGTCATTACTTCAAGAGTTAGTTGTTATGTCTCTATTGATTATGCTGTGAACTTTGTTTGTAGAAATACTTCGCACATGGTCATTTTTAAAGAGGTTGTGGTTATGTCTATATTGATTGCACTGTGAACATTGTTTGTAGAACTACTTCCAACGTGGTCATTACTTCAAGAGTTTGTGGTTATGACTCTATTGATTGCACTGTGAACATGGTTTGTAGAACTGCTACCAACGTGGTCATTACTTCAAGAGTTTGTGGTTATGACTCTATTGATTGTACTGTGAACATTATTTGTAGAACTACACCTACCGTGATCATAACATCAAGAGTTTGTGGTTATGCCTCTATTTATTGTGCTGTGAACATTGTTTGTAGAAATACTTCCCTCATGGTCATTACTAAAAGAGGTTGTGGTTATGTGTCTATTGGTTGCGCTGTGAACATTGTTTGTAGAACTACTTCCAACGTGGTCATTACATCAAGAGGTTGTGGTTATGTATCTATTGATTGCGCTGTGAACATTGTTTGTAGAACTAATTCCAACATGGTCATTACTTCAAGAGTTAGTTTTATGTCTTTACTGATTGTGCTGCGAAAATTATTTGTAGAACTACTTCCAATGAGTTCATTACTTCAAGAGTTAGTTGTTAAGTCTCAATTGATTGCACTGTGAACATTGTTTGTAGAACTACTACCAATGTGGTCTCTACTTCAAGAGTTTGTGGTTATTTCTCTATTGATTGCACTGTGAACATTGTTTGTAGAACTACTTCCCATGTGGTCATTACTTTAAGAGTTTGTGGTTATGTCTCTATTGATTACACTGTAAACATTGTTTGTAGAACTACTTCCCATATGGTAATTGTTCAAGAGTTTGTGGTCATGTCTCTATTGATTGCACTGTGAACATATTTTGTAGAACTACTTCCAACGTGGTCATTACTTCAAGAGTTTATGGTTATGTATCTATTGATTGCACTGTGAACATTGTTTGTTAAACTACTTTCAACGAGGTCATTATTTCAAGAGTTTGTGGTTATGTCTCTACTGATTGCAGTGTAAACATTGTTTGTAGAACTACTTCCTACGTGGTCATTACTTCAATATTTTGTGGTTATTTCACTATTGATTGCACTGTGAACATTGTTTGTAGAAATATTTCCAACGTGGACATTACTTCAAGAGTTTGTTGTTATGTCTCTATTGATTGCACTGTGAACATTGTTTGTAGAACTACTTCCAATGAGTTCATTACTTCAAGAGTTTGTTGTTAAGTCTCAATTGATTGCACTGTGATCATTGTTTGTAGAACTGCATCCAACGTGGTCATTACTTCAATAGTTTGTGGTTATTTCACTATTGATTGCACTGTGAACATGGTTTGTAGAAATATTTCCAACGTGGTCATTACTTCAATAGTTTGTGGTTATAGCTCTATTGATTGCACTGTGTACATTGTTTGTAGAACTATTAACAAGGTGGACATTACTTCAAGAGTTTGTGGTTATGTCTCTATTGATTGCACTGTGAACATTGTTTGTAGAACTACTTCCCATGTGGTCATTACTTTAAGAGTTTGTGGTTTTGGCTCTATTGATTGCACTGTGAACACTGTTTGTAGAACTATTTCCAATGTGCACATTACTTCAAGAGTTTATGGTTATGTCTCCATTGATTGCACTGTGAACATTGTTTGTAGAACTACTTACCACATGGTCATTACTTCAAGAGTTAGTTGTAATGTCTCAATTGATTGCACTGTGAACATTGTTTGTAGAACTACTTGCTACGTGGTCATTACTTCAAGAGTTAGTTGTTATGTCTCTACTGATTGTGCTGCGAACATTGTTTTTAGAACTACTTTTCACCTAGTGTTATTTCAAGTGTTCGTGGTTACGTCTCTATTGATTGCACAGTGAACATTGTTTGTAGAACTACTTCCAACGTGGTCATTACTTCAAGTGTTTGAGTTTATGTCTCTATTGATTGTGCTGTGAACATTGTTAGTAGAACTACTTCCAACGTGGTCATAACTTCAAGAGTTTGTGGTTATTTCTCTATTGATTGCACTGTGAACATTGTTTGTAGAATTACTTTCAACGTGGTCATTACTTCAAGAGTTTGTGGTTATAGCTCTATTGATTGCACTGTGAACATTGTTTGTAGAACTATTAACAACGTGGACATTACTTCAAGAGTTTGTGGTTATGTCTCTATTGACTGCACTGTGAATATTGCTTGTAGAACTACTTCCCATGTGGTCATTACTTTAAGTGTTTGTGTTTATGGCTCTATTGATTGCACTGTGTACATTGTTTGTAGAACTACTTCCAAGGTGTGCATTACTTCAATAGTTTGTGTTTATTTCAATATTGATTGCACTGTGAAAATTGTTTGTAGAAATATTTCCAATGTGGACATTACTTCAAGAGTTTGTTGTTATGACTCTATTGATTGAACTGTGAACATTGATGTAGAACTACTTCCAATGAGTTCATTAATTCAAGAGTTAGTTGTTAAGACTCAATTGATTGCACTGTGAACATTGTTTGTAGAACTACTTCCAATGTGGTCATTACTTCAAGAGTTTGTGGTTATTTATATATTGATTGCACTGTGAACATTGTTTGTAGAACTACTTCCCATGTGGTCATTAATTTAAGAGTTGGTGGTTATGGCTCTATTGATAGCACTGTGAACATTTTTTGTAGAACTATTACCAATGTGGACATTATTTCAAGAGTTTGTGGTTATGTCTCTATTGATTGCGCTGTGAACGTTGTTTGTAGAACTACTTCCCATGTGGTCATTAATTCAAGAGTTTGTGGTTATGGGTCTATTGATTGCACTGTGAATATTGTTTGTAGAACTACTTCCAACATGGTAATTACTTCAAGAGTTTGTGGGTATTTCACTATTGATTGCACTGTGAACATTATTTGGAGAAATATTTCCAGCGTGGACATTACTTCAAGAGTTTGTTGTTATGTCTCTATTGATTGCACTGTGAACATTGTTTGTAGAACTTCTTCCATTGAGTTCATTACTTCAAGAGTTAGTTGTTAAGTCTCAATTGATTGCACTATGAACATTGTTGGTAGAACTACTTCCAATGTGATCATTAATTCAAAAGTTTGTGGTTTTTTCTATATTGATTGCAATGTGAACATTGTTTGTAGAACTACTTCCAATGTGGTCATTATTTTAAAAGTTTGTGGTTATTGCTCTATTGATTGCACTGTGAACATTGTTTGTAGATCTATTTCCAATGTGGACATTACTTCAAGAGTTTGTGGTTATGTCTCTATTGATTGCACTGGGAACATTGTTTGTAGTACTACTTCCAATGTGGTCATTACTTTAAGAGTTTGTAGTTATTTCTCTATTGATTGCACTGTGAACATTGTTTGTAGAACTACTTCCCATGGGTCATTATTTTAAGAGTTTGTGGTTATGGCTCTATTGATTGCACTGTGAACATTGTTTGTAGAACTACTTACCACATGGTCATTACTTCAAGAGTTAGTTGTAATGTCTCAATTGATTGCACTGTGAACATTGTTTGTAGAACTACTTCCAATGTGGTCATTACTTCAAGAGTTTGTGGTTATTCCTCTATTGATTGCACTGTGATTGTTGTTTTTAGAACTACTTCCAATGTGGTCATTACTACAATAGTTTGTTGTTATTTCTCTATTGATTGCACTGTGAACATTGTTTGTAGAACTACTTCCCATGTGGTCATTACTTTATGAGTTTGTGGTTATGGCTTTATTGATTGCATTGTGAACATTGTTTGTAGAACTATTTCCAATGTGGACATTACTTCAAGAGTTTGTGGTTATGTCTCTATTGATTGCACTGTGAACATTGTTTGTAGAACTACTTACCACATGGTCATTACTTCAAGAGTTAGTTATAATGTCTCAATTGATTGCACTGTGAACATTGTTAGTAGAACTACTTCCAACGTGGTCATAACTTCAAGAGTTTGTGGTTATTTCTCTATTGATTGCACTGTGAACATTGTTTGTAGAACTACTTCCAATGTGGTCATTACTTCAAGTGTTTGTGGTTATTTCTCTATTGATTGCACTGTGAACATTGTTTATAGAACTACTACCCATGTGGACATTATTTTAAGAGTTTGTGGTTATGGCTCTATTGATTGCAATGTGAACATTGTTTGTAGAACTATTTCCAACGTGGACATTACTTCATGAGTTTGTGGTCATGTCTCTATTGATTGCACTGTGAACAATGTTTGTAGAACTACATCCCACGTTGTACTTTCTTGAAGAGTTATTTGTTATGTCTCAAATGATTGCACTGTGAACATTATTTGTAGAACTACGTTGAACGTGGTCATTACTTCAAGAGTTTGTGGTTAAGTCTCTACTGATTCCACTGTAAACATTGTTTGTAGAACTATTTCCTACGTGGTCATTACTTTAAGAGTTTGTGGTTATGATTCTATTGATTGCACTGCGAAAATTGTTTGTAGATTTACTTCCCACGTGGTCATTACTTCAATAGTTTGTGGTTATAGCTCTATTGATTGCACTGTGAACATTGTTTGTAGAAATATTAACAACGTGGACATTACTTCAAGAGTTTGTGGTTATGTCTCTATTGATTGCACTGTGAACATTGTTTGTAGAACTACCTCCCACGTTGTACTTACTTGAAGAGTTAGTTGTTATGTCTCAATTGATTGCACTGTGAACATTGTTTGTAGAACTACTTCCAACGTGGTCATTACTTCAATAGTTTGTGGTTATTTCACTATTGATTGCACTGTGGACATTGTTTGTAGAAATATTTCCAACGTGGACATTACTTCAAGAGTTTGTTATTATGTCTCTATTGATTGCACTGTGAACATTGTTTGTAGAACTACTTCCAATGAGTTCATTACTTCAAGAGTTAGATGTTAAGTCTCAATTGATTGCACTGTGAACATTGTTTGTAGAACTACTTCCAATGTGGTCATTACTTCAAGAGTTTGTGTTTATTTCTGTATTGATTGCACTGTGAACATTGTTTGTAGGACTACTTCCCATGTGGTCATTACTTTAAGAGTTTGTGGTTATGGCACTATTGATTGCACTGTGAACATTGTTTGTAGAACTATTTCCAATGTGGACATTACTCCAAGAGTTTGTGGTTATGTCTCTATTGATTGCACTGTGAACATTGTTTGTAGAACTACTTCCCACATGGTCATTACTTCAAGAGTTAGTTGTTATGTCCTAATTGATTGCACTGTGAACATTGTTTGTAGAACTAATTACAACGTGGTCATTACTTCAAGAGTTTGTGGTTATTTCTCTGTTGATTGCACTTTGAACATTGTTTGTAGAACTAATTCCAACGTTTTCATAACTTCAAGAGTTTGTGGTTATTTCTCTATTGATTGCAATTTGAACATTGTTTGTAGAACTATTTCCAACGTTGACATTACTTCATGAGTTTGTGGTTATGTCTCTATTGATTGCACTTTGAACATTGTTTGTAGAACACTTCCCACGTTGTCCTTACTTGAATAGTTAGTTGTTATGTCTCAATTGATTGCATTGTGAACATTGTTTGTAGAACTACTTCCAATGTGGTCAATAATTTAAGTGTTTGTGGTTACGTCTCTATTGATTTTTATGTGAACATTGTTTGTAGAAATTATTCCCACGTGGTCATTATTTCAAGAGTAAGTTGTTATGTCTCTATGATTGTGCTGCGAACATTGTTTGTAGAACTTCTTCTAACGTGGTCATTACTTCAATTATTTGTGGTTATGTCTCTATTGATTGCACTGTGAACATTGTTTGTAGAACTACTTACACATGGTCATTACTTCAAGAGTTAGTTGTTATGTCTTTATTGATTACACTGTGAACATTGTTTGTAGAACTTCTTCCAACGTGGTCATTACTTCAAGTATTTGTGATTATGTCTCTATTGATTGCACTGTGAACATTGTTTGTAGAACTACTTCCAATGTGGTCAATAAGTTATGTGTTTGTGGTTATGTCTATATTGATTTTTTTGTGAACATTGTTTGTAGAAATTCTTCCCACGTGGTCATTTTTTCAAGAGTTAGTTGTTATATCTCTATTGATTGTGCTGCGAACATTGTTTGTAGAACTACTTCCAACGTGGTCGTTACTTCAAGAGTTAATTATTATGTCTCTACTGATTGTGCTGCGAACATTGTTTGTAGAACTACTTTTCACCTAGTATTACTTCAAGAGTACGTGGTTATGTCTCTATTGATGGCACAGTAAACATTGTTTGTAGAACTACTTCCAATGTGGTCATTACTATAAAAGTTTGTGGCTATGTCCCTATTGAATGCGCTGTGAACATTGTTTGTAGAACTACATCCAATGTGGTCATTACTTCAAGAGTTATTTGTTATGTCTGCATTGATTGTGCTGTGAACATTGTTTAAAAAACAACGTCCTACTTGGTCATTACCTCAATAGCTTGTGGTTAAGTCTCTATTTATTGCGCTGTCAATTATTTGTGTACTACTTCCTATTTGACAAACACTTCAAGTGTTAGTTGTTATGTCTCTACTGATTGTGCTGCGAACATTGTTTGTAGAACTGCTTTCCACGTTGTCATTACTTCAATAGTTAGTGGTTATGTCTCTATTGATTGTACAGTGAACATTGTTTGTAGAACTACTTCCCACATGGTCATTACTTCAAGAGTTAGTTGTTATGTATCCACTGATTGTGCTGCGAACATTGTTTGTTTCAATATCTACTTACCATGTAGTCATTAATTCAAGAGTTAGTTGTTATGTCTATATTGAGTGTGCTGTGAACATTGTTTGTAGATCTAGTTCCAACATGGACATTGCTTCTCGTGTTTGTGTTTATGTCTCTATTGATTGTGCTGTGAACATTCTTTGTAGAACTACTTCAAACGTGATGATTACTTCAATTGAAAGTTGTTATGACTCTAGTGATTGTTCTGTGAACATTGTTTAAAGAACTACGACCTACGTGGTATTTACTTCAAGAGTTTGTGCTTATGTCTTTATTGATTGCGCTGTCAATTATGTGTGTACAACTTCCTAATTGACCAACACTTCTAGAGTTAGTTGTTATGTCTCTACTGATTTTGCTGCGAACCTTGTTTGTTGAACTACTTCCAACGTTTGTCATTACTTCAACATTTTGCGGTTATGTCTCTTTTGATTGTGCTGTGAACATTGTTTGTAGAACTACTCCCAAGTGGTCTTTACTTTAAAAGGTTTGTTTAGGTCTCAATTGATTGCGCTGTGAACATTGTTTGTTGAACTACTTCTCACATAGTCATTACTTCAAGAGTTTAGGTTATGTGTCTATTGATTGCGCTGTCAATTATGTGTGTGATACTTCCTACTTGACCAACACTTCAAGAGTAAGTTGTTATGTCTCTACTGAATGTGCTGTGAACATTGTTTGTAGAACTACTTGCCATGTGGTCATTACTTCAAGAGTTTGTGGTTATATCTAAACTGATTTTGCTGCGAACATTGCTTGTAGAACTACTTCCCACGTGGTAATTATTCAAGAGTTTGTGGTTATGTCTCTATTGATTGCACTGTAAACATATTTTGTAGAGCTACTACCAACGTTGTCATTACTCTAAGAGTGTGTGGTTATGTCTCAATTGATTGCTCTGTAAACATTATTGTAGAACTACTTCCCACATGGTCATTACTTCAAGAGTTTGTGGTTATTTCTCTATTGATTGCACTGTGAACATTGTTTGTAGAACTAGTTCCCATGTGGTCATTACTTTAAGAGTTTGTGGTTATGGCTCTATTGATTGCACTGTGAACATTGTTTGTAGAACTATATCCAATGTGGACATTAGTTCAAGAGTTTGTGGTTATGTCTCTATTGATTGCACTGTGAAAATTGTTTGTAGAACTTCTTACCACATGGTCATTACTTCAAGAGTTTGTGGTTATAGCTCTATTGATTGCACTGTGAACATTTTTGTAGAACTATTAATAACGTGAACATTACTTCAAGAGTTTGTGGTTATGTCTCTATTGATTGCACTGTGAACATTGTTTGTAGAACTACTTCCCATGTAGTCATTACTTTAAGAGTTTGTGGTTATGACTCTATTGATTGCACTGTGAACATTGTTTGTAGAACTACTTCCAACGTGGTCATTACTTCAATAGTTTGTGGTTATTTCTCTATTTATTGCACTTTGAAAATTGTTTGTAGAACCATTTCCAACTGGGACATTACTTCAAGAGTTTGTGGTTATGTCTCTATTGATTGCACTGTGAACATTGTTTGTAGAACTACTTCCAATGAGTTCATTACTTCAAGAGTGAGTTGTTATGTCTCAATTGATTGCACTGTGAACATTGTTTGTAGAACTAGTTCCAACGTGGTCATTACTTCAAGAGTTTGTGGTTATTTCTCTATTGATTGCACTGTGAACATTGTTTGTAGAACTACTTCCCATGTGGTCATTACATTAAGTGTTTGTGGTTATGGCTCTATTGATTGCACTGTGAACATTGTTTGTAGAACTATATCCAATGTGGACATTACTTCAAGAGTTTGTGGTTATTTCTCTATTGATTGCACTGTGAAAATTGTTTGTAGAACTACTTACCACATGGTTATTACTTCAAGAGTTAGGTGTAATGTCTCTATTGATTGCACTGTGAACATTGTTTGTAGAACTACTTTCAACGTGGTCATTACTTCAAGAGTTTGTGGTTATGTCTCAATTGATTGCACTGTGAAAATTGTTTGTAGAACTACTTCCCAAGTGGACCTTACTTCAAGAGTTATTTGTTATGTCTCCTTTGATTGCACTGTGAATATTGTTTGTAGAGCTACTTCCAATGTGGTCAATAATACAAGTGTTTGTGGTTATGTCTCTATAGATTTTATTGTAGAAATTCTTCCCACGTGGTCATTATTTCAAGAGTTAGTTGTTAAGTCTCTATTGATTGTGCTGCGAACATTGTTTGTAGAACTACTTCCAACGTGGTCATTACATCAAGTATTTGTGGTTATGTCTCTATTGATTGCACTGTGAACATTGTTTGTAGAATTAAATACCACATGGTCATTACTTCAAGAGTTAGTTGTTATGTCTGTATTAATTGCACTGTGAACATTGTTT
>PNEQ01125622.1:0-13494 GCA_003012365.1 Medauroidea extradentata | reverse complement strand
ACTTTATCTTTGATTTTATGAGTTATTAGGGTAAGTTAAATAATTGTTTTTGAATTTTACATGAGTATGGAATCTACAAACCAGGAATTTGGAAATTCAAAGCAAATTTCGCACCTAAAATTTGTATTCATTTATTTTGTTAATAAATTGAAATTTATTGTTTAAGAATCGGAATCGAATCGAAAATTTCAATTTTTTTTTATTATTCGAATCGGAATCGAATCGAAATGAAATCCTGGGAATCGCCCAGCCCTATAGGGATGGATAATAATTCCTGCTTCAGTATTGTACAAGACACAATACCAACCTCACAAGCTGAAGAAAATCCAGGCCCTACAAACTCATCTAGGACTAGCCCGAAAGACGTAAGACCTTTACCGACTGTGTCACGCAAAGAAACCACTAGGAAGAGAAAATCCCAATGTGCTGTATACTGACAAGCACTCCAATCAAGATCCAGCAAAAGATGAAACTAGAAAAAACTGCAAAAAAGAGGACTATGGGAAAAAGCTCAGTCGAAAAACAACTGATGGTAGTGACGAAGAATTTAGAACTTGAGAAGAAAGAATCGAAATACAGGTGTCTAGTATGGGAAGCACCATTTGAAGATCCACCAACAGAAGATTGGATTCAGTGTGCCTTGCGTAAGCTCTGGAGTCATGAATTGTGTACTTGTTACGCTCATGACAGTTCTAGAAGTAATCCACAGTAAAAGAATCTCAACTGAAGGGTTTATTGCTTAGTATGACTATACTGTAACCCTTTCCTGGATTCGAACACAGTCATTTCTTTTCAAGACATTTGAGGTCAACAGGATTTCACAAATACAAGACTGCAAAGTGTCAATCCTGTAACAATGTGTTCCTACTCACAACAACCCTGCTGACTGTGCATCACGGGGACTTATGCCTGCCGAGCATATTAGTCTTCAACTACATGGCACAGATGACAGAAACTTAAGACTGTGAAGCTGAGATGAAGACGCGAGAGATGATTGTTCTAACCACTCAAGATGACCTTAATATTGATATTCTTGCAAGATTTTGTTCGTGGTTAACTTTACAGAGAGTACCGTTACACGTGCTGTGGCTTATTTTCAATATAAAGGCATAGGTGGCTGATCGTCAAACTGGCTCCTGACTATTTCAGATTTTAATGCAACTAGGAAGACGTGTTTAAGGCAGATTAAACAGGAAGCATTCAAGGCAGAAATAAATAATTTCGGATTTGGTAAAGATGCTCAGTTCGAATCATGTGAATGAACCCATTTCTAGATGATGATGATTATCTTTTGCGTGCTGGTGGGTGGTTGTAAAACTCTAACTTGAGCTTTAGTAAGAAACATCCCATTCTCTTGTCCAAAAACAGTCATCTCACCAGTTGATTTTTACCATCGTTCATCTGCAGATGGAGGCCTGATAACCAACAATATCTGCAATACAAAAACCATTCTGGACAGCATCGACAAAGAATATACTCAAGGCCAGGATTTACACTCTTTATAGGAATATTGCAAGTGGACTTCGAAGGGTGAGAAGCTTCATTTCGGAGATCTTGTGCTTGTGAAAGAAGACAACCTGCCAACCCTACAATGGCTCATAAGTCAGGCTGAAACCATTCATCGAGGCTAGGATGAAGTTGCAAAAGTTACAGTTACGAAAAGCCACAGCTTTATCAAGAGAACTGTTGTAAAACTATTTCGCCTTCCTACCCAGTAATTGTTATTATTTTTGTGTTGCTTTGTTTTTTGTTTTTTTATTGTAAAAAACTCTAAGAGACTTTTGGTAGGCAGTTATGTTGGATACATTTTACTGTATATTTTACGGATATTTTTGTTTTGTTCAGAAGGTTGGCACTTTCATATATTTCGCTAGTTCGTCTCAGTCAACTTTGTTTCTTCTGTGTCTGAAAACAAAGGGTGTCAACATTCTGCGGGTTCTGGTTGTGTATGGTGCATGCCCGCCAATTAACATCAATAAATTCACTGAATTGGAATTTAAGAAATTAATTTACATAGTTCTCAACTGCTTTGCCAGCGAGCATGGTCCTCTGGGCATTGTAAGAGTAAGTCTACTAGAAAAGGCACATTTTAATGACACTGTGATGAGCACATCATTCATAAAAACTAAAGTAATAGTTCGTTAAAAAATGACAACACTGGATGTTTCCCAGGACAGTTGACGCATGTCAAAGGTTTGCTGTATATCTCTGCACATTTCGGGCATATTGCAGGTGATTTACAACTAGCCGATGAATGGAAGTACCTCTGGAAGTTGTAGAAGCAAAGAGGTGGAGGAATGGACTATTTCACACATACATTCAAATAATCAATTTTGAATGTTGCTAATGTCAAGAACAGAGTAGCCATTGGAACAAGCACACCATCAAATTTTTACTCAAAGGACATGTGTCACATACTGTGTCTGGAGTTCCTGCAACAGTTCTGAATCTGGGACATCAGGTCTGGACGCCAAATGACACCTTTGCTCAAATTCAGTGATATGTAGGGCTTAACATCAACGAGGAAGTTATTTGTTGCCTCGTTGAAAACCTTCACTGCCTGCAACCCACGTGACTGGATAGCATTTGCCTTGAAGAACTTGTTCCGCAGTTCATTTTCTTGCAATCCTTGACTGCACCACCAGCACCATCTATGATGTTTTGGACCTCAAAGAGTGACACTTTTTCGAATGTGTGCCCTTTGAGTCCTTTCACTACCAGAGAAAGCAGAGCGAGCTTCTTTTCACAAACCTCATCCTAATCGCTACCTAAATCATGTCCATGATTGCTACATTGTCATTTGTTTTGAGTGTTGAGGGATCCACCCATGGGATTCCTTTAAGAAGCCATTTTCAAATGCCTCCCGAGAACTGTCGGACTCAACCTTACATCAGGAGGGTAGTGTAGGGGCAGGGAGAAGAAAAAATAAGCCAGCATTCAAATATCTCGCGGTTCGTGCAGTTGTGAGCAGATCCTATCTCCCGCAGCTTATAACTGCAAGTTACTGCCCCATCAGAACACCAAAGTATACACTGAGGCAAACCAGGGACAAATCATACATCCTGAGAAAGGCCAGCTTTATTCCCCTACCTGGGAAAAAAACCTAGGCTTCACAATATAAAGCAAGAATAGGTCCTAATTAGAAAGAACAACACTGCCCTGGTCTCACACGATGAAAGAGAGAAAGAAGATATGATGGGACTTTGTGAGATAAAAAGAACAAGGTTTAACTACAAAGTAAAAAATGAAGGAAGAAACATGAGATGAAGGTCTGAAATAATTTCTGGTCTCGACGGTACCCTGATTAGTCGCCTCTTACGACAAGCACGGGTTGGCTGTGGTGGTATTCTACCCCGCCACCACACAGGGATTCTGCCTTGTGGCTACCTGAGAAACTGTGTGTAACTAAAAGTATGATATTTGAGCTGGACGTTTTCTGTCATGAAATGGCAGGTGAGAGAAATGTAATTTTGTGTTGCCACTGAAGTCCAAACATCTGTTATCAAAGACAGAGATGTTACACCATGTTGTAGAGAAGCAGAGGTGCACAGTAATGTTGAGCATCACAGCGGACGGACGAAAATTGCCTCCTTATGTTGTGTTGACGGGAAAGACAGTTCCTAAGGAGAAGTTTCCACCCAGTGCAATAGTTTGTGGATGATGGAAGAATTAGTTTTAGAATATGTTAACAGCTTCTGTTGCAAGCAGCCTGACCCGCTTTTAAAACAGAAGTCGCTATTGGTGTTGGATAGTTTCCGCAGACATAGCTCGGACAACGTTAAAGATCGTCTCCACCAAGATAAGTGTGACCCTGCCATAATTCAGAGCAGATTTACGAGGATGTTACAACCCCTTGATGTTGTAATCAATTGCCCGTTTAAAACGCATCTCCGTCGCCTGTACAACGTGTGGGTGCAGACGTCCCATGAGAGAACACAATCTGGTCGCATGAAAAGGGCGTTGGCTGCATAAATTTGTCGGTGGATTAACAAGGTGGGGTACGTGCGATTTCTCCGGAAATGGTAACCAAAAGCTTCAAGGTTACCGCGGCATTTTGAACGAAATGGATGGTACTGAGGACAATCTTCTGTGGGAAGCAGCGGTCGAAAATTATGACACCGACGATGTGGACTAAGTCAATGATAATGATGACGAAGACGACTGTGATGAAAGTTAATGAAAATTTGAAACTTGGTTTTGTAAAACATGCATAAAATATTGTGGTCTCTGGTGAAACAATTTTATCTTCGTTGTGATTAAATTCAAGTGCGCGCGCATACGATTTATAGTCGCTGATGTAAATAGTTTGTGATTCCGGTAAGTGTATGTCTTTTTATTTTATTTGCGATATACAATTCTTATTTTAATGGCAGTTTGTCTTTGTTTACTTTGCATGCGGCAAAAATACGGGGAAATATATGATTACTTTGCATATGGGTAGGAACATTGAAATGTTGCAAAATTGCGAGGGGAGTTTTGCCGATTATTCTGTCCATCAGTCGCTAAGTTCCATGGTCAATAATAAAAGAAAAACACAGCATACAGTTAATTTTCATACGATACATGCAGTTTTTATGATGATACAGGGCCTTTGATGTTACAGTAAGTCCTCGATTAACGGACATTTGTTTAACGGACATTTGTAATAACGGACATTTCATTTTGTATCATTTAATTCGAACTACGGACACAAAACTTGCTTTAACGGACATTTCCGAGTTGCTAATTTTTTAGGAAGCAGGAACCATATTCCCGAACAGCCTGTAGTACAGGCTGCAATGTGAAGAGACACGACGCGCTACATTCTTCCGTACATCTGGCAACAGTGCTTGCCCCTCTCTCTTCCTCAAGACCTACATATCATTCCGAGCAGGTGGCCTGAGGGATGTAACATGGGGTTGGGCACGCGGATATCAGTTGTCAACATGTGTGGTGCTACTGAAAACCAAGAATCTTTTTTTTTTTTTTCTTGAGAAGGAAATCCAACTCCAAGCAGCTTTGTGACTGACTAGTTTTCCCTTAGTCCTGACTCTACATACGTACACAGTTCCAGACGGGAGTTACGCGCGGAAGTTTTAAAGTTCATAGTTGTGTAATATTGTTTGTTTCAGCTGACAAGGAGCACGTGTCAGGCAGTGAAGATGACATCATTAATTTACCTTTTACAGCAGAAACTTTAATTTTATTATTATTTTATCGTAGCAGTTTGAATTTTTTTTGCATAAATGCATTTCTTAAGATTTAAAACTCCAGTGCTTCAGCATATTTGGCAATTTATAAGTGTGCGGTACTATTGTGACGGAATAGTTTGCATCATCATTCGTAATTGTTTGTGTAATCCTTATGGAAGAAAACATTCTCAAAAAGATCATATTGAATTGAACTGGCAACCTCGCATACATGGCCCGAAACACGCATGTTTGCAACAAAAAAAAAAAAAGGTATAGTTGAGATTTAAATTGTCAAGTTCGTAATTGTTGCATGTTATTTTGTAGGCTAGAACAAAAATATGTTTTTGTAAAAGGCTTATTTTTTTTCTAAATAAATTTGCCGAGCATAACTTTAAAAAAGTGAAACGATCGTGCCATGCGTCTTACAGTAATAGTCAGGTGTAGCGTGACTAATTGCTGATAAAAATGGTTTTAAATGTTTTTAAATCCTTTCGTGTTTTCCGTCTACAAACACAATGAAACGTAAAAATAAACATAGGTTGTAGCCGAAAATGTTTATAAATTTAAGTTAATATATGTAGTAGTACTAGCACTGAAGGCCTACTACACATTGAGAATAAAGTAAAGGCATCTCCGAAACGGTAAGAGATACGGGAAAATTTGTAGAGACGACTTTTGTTCATTATTTTGTTGCGAAAAATTTTTGTCCCGTAAAAATATTTCTTGCTGTGCACCGTTTTTGAGATACGCAAAATGCGTGCATTTTTGCAATGTTATAGAACCTACATTTTTTTTTTAATGTTGTTGCCTGCGAAAAATAAATCTGATTTAATTAACGGACGTTTTGTATAACGGACATTTTCCGAGAACGTAACCTGTCCGTTAATCGAGGACTTACTGTACTTTATTGTGGCATAAAATGGTTTAAGCAAAAAAAATAATAATAAATAAGTTGCGTGTACAGGTCGCCCCCTTAGATTTCATTTACAATTTGAGTAAAAAATGTGCTGCCTATACACGCAATAATACGGTAATCAAACAATATCTCCCATTAAATACACTGTGACATTATTTCTTATTTGCTCACAAGTGGTAACATAAACCACTAGGTAGGCCTATATGCCCAAAGACTTGAAGCAATACTTCTTGGTGGACGGGAACGTATAATTAAAAGTGTACATTGACTCGTACAAGTATGTGATTGTAACACAATATCACAACTATGTCATAAAGAGGACTACAGTTTCTTGAAATTACGTAAAGCTGTTAAAAAATTCCAACTACTTTCATAAACCTATAGCCATGCAATGCAAAAAGTAGTCCTACACCAGGGATAAAAATGACCTCTGGTTTTAGAAAAAGACAATTTGTAGACTAAAACATTAAAAAAGGAGATTTTAGACCAACCTATATCTATAAAAGATACATCGAAAATCAAGCCTAGTCATCAAGAAATATGTTTATATAAATAAATGATTATTTTAAGGGCGCTGCCTACCTCGGAGCCCTGGCGGAGATAGAATAGGGTTTTACAGTAGAACCCTGTTATAATGTTTCTCAAGGGACTCAAAAAATGTTTACATTATAAATGGGAAAACATTATAAGAGGGTAATATCCTATTACAAAGCAGTTTTAGGGACCAAATGAAGGTAGCATTATAGCCAGGAAAACATTATAAGTGGGAACACTATAACAGGGTTCTACTGTATATGTTAAATTATTTTCAATGGCATTCTGTCACTTTTTGCGATATTGCTCCCAGACGAAAACCATTTTCTGCTCCAAGAAAAGGAGAAAATTACCACGTTAATAAAATTGCAGAAAATAGATTATGAATAGCCATTTACGCGTGTTTTTTGTAAGTATATATGCTTTTTTGGCCACAATTTTCACGGTATTGAAAACAACTGCCTACACGATCCATAGCAATGTACGCGGCACCAAGGCGAACAAAAAAGTCAATAGTGGCATATATGTAACTTCAACAGTTACTGAGCCAGGTGGAAAATCATTTAACCTGTAAAACCCTATTCTTGCTCCCGCTGTGGTTTCAAGGTAGGCAGCACCCTTAATATACCTGTACCAATGTGCTAGTCAAGGCCAGAAATAATGCACATTTATTGAATAAATAAATACACATACAATAAATAAATTGATGAACACTAAACAATATTTTATTCTAATATCATTACAAAAATATGTGGAGTTTAAAGTACAATATAATCTCATGATTGGATTTGGATGGGAATTAGCTTTCCCCTACCCAAAACACTATTATTAAATTTCACAGGCACCGGGAACATGAACGTAACAAAATACTTCATAACATTTGACACAAGATTTCAAACACAGAAAACAAAACAAAATGTACAACTTGAGCACAATTCTGCCTTATTACATCAAACACAAATTCTAAAACAAAAAATACAAAAAGTAAACGGACAACTATTAGTTCTACGCAGCACATATCTCCATATAATGTTTGAGTCTTTTTAGAACGGGCAGAAAAGAACATAGCGATGAGATTGTTTGTCTTCTTCCCAACAGTTATTTGAAGAAGAGTCTGAATATCTTTATCTTCTTTGCGTTCATTCTTCTTCAAAGACAACATCCAACATTACTTGAGCAACTTGAGCTTCCTTAAGATCAACTTTTCTTCCGAGCCATCCAAAGACGTTCTGTGGTTTCACTAAGCAAAGAATTTGCAAATTCTCCAATTTCAGTACGTTTCCTCTTCTTTTCTTATAGTCTATTTTCAATTTTTTCAATACTTTTTTCACAGTTCTTGCAATTTTTATCTCTTATTCTTCTTATTATTTTTTCTTTGAAATTTCTTCTTCCTTTAGCATAACTTCTTTCTGTTGGGCTACCCTCTATTCCTCTATAAAAGCCTTTCAGTGCTAATGAGCATTTTGTCCCAAAGTTATAAGTTTTTTTAATAATTGGAACAAGGTAAGGTTTATTGCTGTAAAACCTCAATGCAACCTTTACCATGAAAATTCTATTTAAGGACCTAAAAGACATTTTTTGTCTGTCCCTCCGTAAGAACATTGTTTAAGATGGAGAATTTTCGTTCAGTATCTGCATTCCCATGCGACAAACAAAGTGCAGCTTTAATTATTTTGGATACAAGAGGAAATTTTGGTTAACCATTAAACTTCTTCAGTCCCATGAAAAAAACTCTGTAACCAGTGTTGCCAATTCAACTACAATATAGCCAAATTCCGCTTTTTAAGAAGCTATTAGCTATTAGCTGTACTTTTAGCAATAAAAAATTATTTTTTTTAGCCATTTACAGCTATTTTAAAACATGTGGTATGTTTCTTAGTTTTTTTTATTCCAGATTCCCTGTGAGGACGGCGTGATGCTTCAAGCTCAACTTTTCAGTAATAGCAAGGGTAATAATAATAATAATAATAATAATAATAATAATAATAATAATAATAATAATAATAATAATAATAATAATAATAATAATAATAATAATAATAATAATAGCAATAATAATACCTCCTTAAGGACAAAATCGGCTAGATGGCAGAAGTCCAATAGCCAGATAAGGGAAGGGTATAAATTTAATCCTCATGTCAGCCATCACACGCATATTCTATTACATGTAATAAACAAAAACCACTTTCCGGTACATTTGTTGAATCCTTTTATACTTCTAATTAGGGAGGGATGAATTGAATGTATTAGTATCATGTTATCCAAGCCCTAAATCTATATAATAACAATATTGTGTGACTTGGAACTACGATAGCACAATTTTCTTTTTTCCGCTACTGTCAATTTTGAGGCTACTGACAATCAGTGTGAATTTAGTGACAGCGCGGCGCGTGGGACAGCTTCTTGACTGGTCGGTGTGTCTGCACTTGGTAGCTGTTGTATGCATTTTACAGAACCCATTTGGCATTTACTGTCTCGTGAGTGGCAAGTTTTTCAAGTTAATTAAGCCAGTGCAAATGATTATTATTTGACAATTACTTTACCATTAATAATGTTAAGTTCTTAAAAAGAGTTTAGTAACTAATGACGATGTCTCGGACTCAGAGTGCAAAGTATACTCAAACACATAGAAAAGAGTGGGAATAGTTTAACGAGTTTAAAGAGTGGCTTCAACCAGTCTCCAGTGACAAAACCAAGGAGTTTTGTAGGTACTGCAAATGCAAAATCAATGCAAAACTAGTCAATTTAAAACAGCACGTAAAGAGGGAAAAGCTCAGGAAAGCATCGGATCCTTTCACCTGCTGTCGCCAGACAACAATAGACTTCACACCAACTAGCACGTTAAACGTTAGTGAAGCTGAAGGTAAGCTAGCTTTGTTTGTGTGCGAACATTGCTCGATACCTTCCAGAACTTTGTAAGAGTACTTTTTCAGATAGCAAAATGTCTGCAGTTAATATAAATCATACTAAATGCACGAACATAATAATAAATGTGTTAGCACCACATTTCATTCAAAATTTACTGGATCACATTGGTAGCAGTAAATTCTGATTGATAGTTGATGAATCAACTGACATTTCAGTGATGAAACTTCTTACCATTGTCGTGCGGTATTTTAGTTGTACTCTCGGCAAAGTGATGTCCACATTTCTCGGGACTATCGAGCTGAAATCTGGGGATGCAGAAAGCATGACAAATGACACTGAAGAGTTGCTATTTGGTAAACAAATTGAATCCAATGAAATTGATTGGATTAGGCACAGATAATGCTAGCGTTATGACCAGTGTTAATAATGGTATGATAGCAAAACTTGAGGAATTTCAAAATCCTCACATAGTATTTTTTCAATGTGTGTGTCATTTTTGTCATTCATTGCAGCTGGCGAAGCTATGCATACGAAGAATCTCTACCGAGACATTTAGACATCTTAGTAAAGGAAACCTACAACTGGTTTTCTCATTCAACTGTAAGGTAAATTGCTTGCAAAGATCTGTATAAAGTCATTAACTGTGATGAACCTCTTAAGATACAACAGATGAGTAATACACGTTGGATTTTAGTTGAGCCAGATGTCAGCCGAATTCTTGATCAGTTGAATGAACTAACGTTACATTTTGATTTGTGAAAACATAAAGAAAAATGGTACACAACTTCCCGCTGTACAAAGACCCACAAAATAGTTTGTTTCTTCTTTACTTGAGACCAATTTTGGTTGAAGTTCAGAAGACAAACAAGTTGAGTCAGAGAATGCAGACCCAACAAAGTTATTAAATGATCTAATTCAGTTAGTATAATCAGTGAGCAGGCGCATTTTGATTCCTGCTGCAAACATTGACCCACTTGTTACATCTATTAAAGGCCACCTGGACCCCAATCTTTACCAGGTTTTGAGTTTGAGTCATCTGTAAAAACTCGCAATATTGAACCTTACATAGTACAGTATGTCCGCCAAAGGTGTATAACATTTACAACAAAATTGGCAGAAGAATTACGCTCACGTCTGTCTCAAAATTTCACTGTTCTGAGAATGACAAATATGTTTTCTGTGAGCGAGATCTTGAAAGTTTTAAAACTGCCCATAGTTGACATTGCCTTGGTACTCGGTTTTATCTGCATTGATTCATTGGTTTCACAGAGGAGGATCATTACACTACAAATGTGGGAAAGTGTCACAAATACCACGGGTTGAGGTAAGCAAATACAAAAATGCCTGGGACAAAAATAGTTTTCATGAACTGGCATTACTTGCAAGTTCCGTATTAAGCCTGCCGTATTCAAACACAAGTATTGAACGACTGTCTAGCCAGGTGAACATTGTCAGAACAAATCAAGAAATAGGGTGGCATTGAAAACCTTTAACTCAATCCTGCATAAGCGTTTTGGACTCACAAGGAACCATAAGTGCTGCTATTCCTACAAACTTCTCCATAGTGTTCTGAACGTGATCGGGATGAAAACTACCTAAAGTTCACAAACTGCTTCTATTTCCTGTTCTAGCAGCGCTGATGGATGTCCAAAGGAGGAGGAGGAAGATTACATACTTTTACAAGGACATTAGGTGAGTTAACGGAAACATATTTACTAACTAAAATAATTTATTTACTAACAAAATACGCAACATATTTCAGCTTTATTTTTTATCTTTCTTTGTAAATTTGTTTACCTATTTTTGGCTATATTTTACCATCCGTTTGGCTATTTTCCGAAAATGTGATTTTGTAACACTGTCAGTAACTATCAATATGTGAAGCTGCCATTTCACTCTCAAAAAAATTCACTATCACATTGTAGGCATTTCCATTCCTCAATAAGCTGACCTTCTGGAATATCCATGGAAAGTGTTTGTTACTTTCCTCATGTATCGACAGCCTCTTCAGATTTTCTTCCTGGAGGATTAATTAATCCAAGTGCTTGTTTTAGATACACTGAGTCTGTCATTACTTTTGCCACAAGATATTTAGCACCAGCAATATGATGTGCTTGAACACTTTTAAAAAAACACAGAACTTCCATTTATGGTAATTCAGAAGGTTTGTCTCTTACTGCCCTGAAAGATCTATTTGTTGTAAGGGCACTTAATTAACTGCCTCAAATAAATTACTACTTGTCCAACAATATGAAGATAACTAGGTTTCACTATAAAAACTGATTTTACAAAAAAAAAGAGAGAGACTGTAAGAGAATTTTAAAAAATAAAGATAATTTTAGGCCACCTTCCGTTATTCACTGATTTCACTGGCCAATGTTTTCAGTAACGTCAGCTATAGTTCCAATATTGCTGACGACACTGACAGTCACTGATGGTTGGTTGATGATGATACCCTGTGTCAGGCTACATCCGTTTACTGAGAGTACTGATTTTACTGGCGCTTCAGAGCATCTGTATCAAGAAAACAATATTTTTGGCGGGAATTCAAAAGTTGAAGTGATCTAGCGGTAGGACAAGGAATCTTTTACAATATATTAGGGCCAAAACAGTAGTATAATAATTTACATACAGTATATGCTGTGCATATGTACCTACGTTTATTTAATGTATGTATATGTAGTTCTTGAAGCTTAAATAATATTAAGAGGTTGAATCATACCTTGCTAAGTACTAAAAAATAATCTCTAACTATAATGTGTACAGCTTGACAAACACAAATACTGTACATACTATATTAGACTTTGTTGTGGAAAAAAAAATTTCAGTCATAAGTTGTGCTATATGCTTCAATATGCTAAAAATATACCAATTTTATTTTAAAAGTAAATACAATTTACACAGCGAACAAAATAAACATGATTGTTTATCGCCAGAATGTCACTGAGAGATACCAGAGATATAGTTGCTAGGCAATGCAGACTGCAGTAATGTTTACTGATTTAATGTTCTGACATTATTGATTTACTGGCGGAGAAATACTTAACTGTTTACTGAAGACTGATCCCTTAATGCTGACGGACATTGGTGAACTTTCAGTGATGACAGCGCTGTCAGCAGAAATTGGAAGACGGCCTCAGCTAGAAAAGAGACTCGCTCTGATAAAAATTGCCTTGTAATCAGGGTTCGACTTTAACGCCTGTCCGGCTGTCCGAGACAGGTAAATATTCGTTCGGACAGGCACCGAATCAAATATGCCTGTCCGGGCGGACAGGTAGACTTTTCACAAATGTTCAACCTCAAATTTTCAAAGAACCCTGTTTTTTTTATTTCTGGGTACCTTAATTTATTTTACAAATTGTAAATACAACAAACCCGTTCGTTCATATAAACATCGTTATCGTTATATAATAAGCCTTTCACGTGCACGTAAATATAAACACTGTAGATGACGCCATTTTCCAAACTCGGTGTAATTAGCAATACAGCCAACTTTATCAAGCCTGAAAATTTACCAACTGGTATTTTAATTATTGTGTTTTACTTAGGCTAGCGTAAATAATATTAATCATAACTTTTTTTTTTTATTTTAGCTTTTGAATTTTCCGCATACTATTCGTGTTTCATTCTTGTTAAACAGAAAGTTCGGTGATATATAGCACGTGCCAGCGCCAAGCTGGCCGTGAGACTTCAGTGAGCTTACCAGTGGCCATTCAGTATTTGTTATTGTTTGGTTTTTTTCCGTTATAGCACTTTGAATCTACGTAATTGTTTTGAGAATAAAATATTTGTAAGTTTGTATTTAACGTGGGTACGTTCTGCTTTTCCAAGACTAGTTTTTTTTTCCTATTTATTTGAGTCGTTCAGTGGCACGGGCGGTACTGTTTACTTACAAGTAGCGGCTACTTATTTATTTACATCGGTACACTGAAGACGTTTTGGAACATGTAATTGTTCTAAATACTATTTTGATTTGCGGGTAAAATGTATACGTCACATTTTTCC
>PNEQ01125621.1:0-13494 GCA_003012365.1 Medauroidea extradentata | reverse complement strand
GGATAATATATTTTTTAGTAATGTAATGATGTTATATATTTTATGAAACGCCATAATCAAATGAACAAAATGACACTAAGTTCAGCTCTCTATGTTGAACGGTTCTCGAACCAGAGCAATTACAAGATTTCCAAATGCAGCAAAATTAATCATTTTCTTAAAATTTAAAAAATTCATAACTCAGAAACTAACAGTCCAATAAAATTGTAACTCGGCCAATTTCATCTTTGCGATAGGTCCTACATATTTACAAAATATTGTCAAAATCTAAAACCTTGATTTTAATTTTAATTTTTTAATTGGTTGATTTGACATGGAATGTCCCGTTTGTAACATCTTATGCAATGCTGTGAGAAACGAGTTATATTAAATTAAATCAGAAAAAAAAACATATTTATGTGAGAAACGAAATAACTAACTGTCAAACTAGTTAAATTAAGTGAAAACAGAAAAATTTTACATAGTTCAAGGCATGATAAAAACTTTCTGTAAAGGAGCATTTTTGAATTTGCCAAGGAGAAGATGAACTGAGATATAACCATCTGGATGGACAACATGCAGGTATACCACAGAAGCATAACCTCTTTTGGAACTGTCACAAAAGCCACGCACTTGGAGAGAAAATATCCTCACCAAATCCAGGAACAAATCAAGGGATTGTTAAAGCAGCAAGAACCGGTAGTCCAGCTTGAAACTGCTTCCATGTCTGCACTACATCAGGAGGAAATGTGTCATTCCAAACCATATTTAACACCCACAGATGTATCAAAAACTTTGCAAAGAACACAAGTGAAGAGAGCCACCTAAGAGGGTCAAAGATACAAGCTAAATCTGACAGAATACTCCATTTGGTAGGGGCAGAAGAGAGTGGTTGGACAGTATACGATAATGTGTCTGAAGTAGCACGCCACTGAAGTTCCAATATTTTCACTTTTGGTAACTCACCATCGTTTTCCAAGGCCAAGGATGCATTAGTTTGAATCATTTTGGATGGAAGCCATGCAAGCATGGCAGGTTCATTGCTTGCAAATTTTTGCAGATGAAAGCCACCTGCTTCTGCCAAGTCTGTTAATTCCTTTTGCAGATCCAGCGCTTCTTGTGCACTAGTGGTTCCCGAAACAACAACATAAGTGCCCGACATAAGTACAAAAGCTGCCTTTGGAAAGTGATGACCTTCATCCACTGCCTATTGCAGCAGCACTCTAATAGCCAGGAATGGAGCAGAAGATACCCCCATAAGTGACTGTATTCAATCAAGAGTCGCAAATAGAGTGATGGAAGAATGGTCCCCAAAACACATGTTGGTAATCACAATCCTTTTCATCAATGAGAATTTGCGTGTACATCTGTTGGATATCTGCAGTAATAGCTACAGAATGATATCTAAAGCGATGCAAAATATCAAGTACATATTTCTGTAGTTTCGGTCCAATGCATAACCTAGTATTCAAAGAAAGTCCACTGCTGTCAGCTGCTGAGCCATTGATGACTACTCTTAGCTTGGTAGTTGTACTGTCAGGTTTGTGCTCAGTATGGTGTGGAATGTAATAAGATGCTCTGTTTAACTGAGACTCGGGGACCACCGACATGTTGCCTTGTTTCATATAATCGTCCCCAAATGCCTCATTTTCTGCTTGCATGTCGAGAATATATTATCTATGATGCGCCTGTACACGGAATTTGCCAAAGGTTGGTTTGGAGTCCTTAAAGGGCAAGCTCACGGTGTAACGACCGCTTTCCTCCCTGTGACTCTCAAAGATTTCTTCACATCTACGATCATTAGAATTTGAGGAAGAGGCACTGAAAGTTCTTCAATTTTCCAGAACTGTCGAACGGTCTGATCAACTAGTAAACAAAGAGAGACTGTTAGTGTAGACTGGAGAAGGAACCCTACCCCTGATTACCCAACCAAAGACTGTGGAAATGGCAGCAGGTAGGTCTTTCCCTTGGTGTATAGTCTTCCCGCAAAGTACATAAGAAAATAGGTCTGCCCCAATCAGAACGGCAACTTTTCCCCAGAACACCAAAATAGGGTTCAGCGAGACAAAGGTGTACACTATGACTCCAACTGCTAACATTGAGAGGAACTGTAGGCTACACTGTGGTATCAAGACTAAATCCCAGTGCTTCACAGGTATCTCCCAGGGCTTCGTGTGAAGTTACATTTTCTGTGATGATGGCTGTCAACTTTCTCATGATGTGGAAAAGTAATTTGAAGCTGGGGAGCATACAGTAATGTATCCACATGTAGCGAAACAATTAATCTTTTATTCTCAAATCTATCAAGTAGCCATTTCCAGGCAATCTCAAAATTTGCATCTGTTATTGGCAGATACTGAACGGTTCTCCTTTAAGGGACGACTTCAGACAGGATAAGTTTTCAACTGCTGTAATACCATTATGGCTGGTGGTAAGTGTAGAGAACAAGTTTGAGTTGAGAAATTTACCCACTAGGATCTCCAGAAAAGGTTGGAAGCTCTATTTTTGGGAGTTGAACATGGGCCTTACAGCTAGGAGAATTAGCTGAAGTAATTTGTCATCCAATGAATCTAAAAGTGTCATGATGTGATAGTACCTTTGGTCGTACTCCTTTAGGCGTGCTGCATGAGCATCAGCATCAAAGTTATTTGTACCATCACCAATAACTCCAACAGTGAGGTAATCAGCTTCAAAATTCAATTTTATGGCAGGAAGGTCGTGCACAGTAGCACGGAACAGATTGTGGGATCCTTAATGACTTGTTGAGCAATATCGTATTCTCTTGTAAGTCGGCCTTCTGACAAGCGGAGACATAATAATGCTGCCTTAAGATCCGCCATGATTTATGACGACCCTAATGAGACAAGGGAAGCCGAGAACGTCACTTAGCCCCTAATGCAAAATGAAAGAGCAATTGACACTTTTCATCGAAATAAACAGCAACAGCAAAACACTGTCGAAGCATAACCTCATAAAGTACCACCCATGTGGTAAAGGAAACGAAACTTGTTTATGCATGTCATTTTAAGCTTGGTGTAAAATGTAGGTGTTTAAATTTCTGTCCATTGAACCACTTGTAAACACAGAAATAGTGTGCAACACGAATACCTTATCCCTCGATGCCAGACACCCAAGCACTGTAAATTATTCAACAAAATGAAATCGCCGCTAAAACCCAGACTATGTCCGGCCCGGAGGACCAATATTTGTGCTTGAACAATCCACTTGAACAAAAATTAACACAACGAGACAACAAAGCTATTTCGACGTCATCTTGAGTAAATAATATTGTTTTTATTTATTATTTCTGGCATGCCTTCTTCAGTAGCATCACGAACATTTAGAAGAATCAAGGTGGGAAGCTCCAGTATATAATGTCTCTATCTGTACAACACAAGGACCTCAACACTGTATGTAGTTCCAAGATAATTTATCAAAATCTCCCACATTGACCAGTCAAAGACTAACATTTTCTGGCAGTAAACATTTCATCTTCCTTGTGACATGGCTGCGAGCCACTTGTGCAAGGGGCTTGCTTGCCTGTTATCAGGAGCGTCACAATACTGCAAGGCATATCACTGAATTTTTTTTACATGATTAATGCCAGTGATATACCCAGCCACAGGGCGGGGAGGAGGGCTCCGGAGTTGTATTATTTATTTGTCTCCTTACAGTAAAATCTTGATAGATACATACACACCTTTGTATAACTGCTTACATACATAGTTTGTAATTGTATTTTAAATAATTGCAGTAAATGTGGTTTTGTGCCAGCTTTTTCTTGGATGCAGACAGCTGTGGCCAATCACGAGCTCAAGTTGCCACGCAGCTGTTGTTGGAACTCAACACTGATGTTAGAGGAGATTATGTAGACGAGAATGTAGATGTTCTTCTGGAAAACAACCCCGACTTTTTCAATAGCTTCACGGTCGTTGTAGGGACATCACTGACGGAAAGGTAGGGTACCTATGTATTCTGATTAATTTTTGTATTTGAAATCATGTTAGTAACCTTCATACACTATTTATGAAAACATCTTTCAAATATAGAAATGTATTTGTTCAGTGATTATTTTTTTTTCTCAGGCTTTTGATCCTTTTGTCAAAGAAACTGTGGGATTTGGACATTCCATTTGTGGTATGCCAGAGTTACGGCTTTGTCGGCTACATTAGACTTCAATTCACAGAGCACACAGTTGTCGAGGCCCACCCAGACAATGAAATTCCAGACTTACGCCTTGATGCTCCTTTCCCTGAACTCAGGAAGCACATAGACGCTGTAGATCTCGAGTCCATGGAGCTGAAGGACCATGCTCATGTCCCCTACGTCATTGTGTTATATAAGTATCTCGAGAAATGGAGAGAAGCCAATGATGGGAAACTCCCCCAGACATACAAAGAGAAGGAGAGCCTTCGTGAACTGATACGTAGTGGTGAGTGACAAGTGTGTTTCTTTCATATTTACTGCCTACAATGCAGCAGGTCCTTATATAGTTTAGTAGGAGTCCTAATTATAATTATGTTCCTTGTAATTCTATTGCCCCCTTGCATTTGTTTGCAAATTTAGTGATAACAATACCAAGGACATGTTAGTGTGTGTGTAATATATGTGGTGTGGTGATAGTGGATGAAGTTCGGGTGTGTGAGGGAGGATTAACAAGTCTTAAGTGAAGTGAAGATAGAATTATGTTGTTTCATTTTGCTTCTGCTTTAATTTCCATGTATCTTCCAGTTGAACTATGTCTGTTAAGCCAGTTACATTAAAATGCCCTTCTGTTAGTAAAGTTCCTGAATTTCTTAGTTTGGGTTTTCTCCCACGACGTTAAATGATATCACCATTTGTAAACCTTCGTTATTTCTTACTGTTCTTGTACATAAAAATTTGTCATTTTTGCATAGTGAACAAATAATTTGCAGAGGGAGTATGTGTGTGTGTGTGTGTGTGTGGGGCAGGCATACTTACAGATGAGGAGGGAGTCCCACAAGCAGAGGAGAATTTTGAAGAAGCAATTAGGGCTGTGAACTATGCTGTGCTTCCAACAGTTGTGCCACCGGATGTCAAGAATATACTAGATGCTGACTGCTGTGTAAACCTGACATCAGAGGTAACTCAGTAGCTATATTGCACATGTGTTTGTTGTTTGTATACTTGCACGTGCTGGCAGAGCACAAAATTGGTAAAATCAGCCTCTCTCGACAGGTTTCATATCAGATGCTCGTTGTCACTCGTTAGTGTTTTATCAGTACAAGAATATATGTTAAATAGCAAACATAAAGGCCATGCTCCCTTGTTTTTATTTTTTTTTTGTGACGTTAATTTTTTAAGCTTGAACGACAGCAGATGTCAAAAATCTGTGTGGTAGTTTTGTTTAAAATTATCTTCACCATGTTGGCTGAATTTTTCAATGCAGTAAGTGCATTGCTTTTTGCTAATTATGTAATTAACAAAATTCTGGTTAGCTGACTTTTTATTCGAAACTGTATTGCAACAACTTTGCGGTCGTGGATGCAGCTAGGTTCATTTGGGATGGAGGGCTTAGATAATTAAATAAATTTATTAAATTAAAGTTCTTAATTTAATTACAACACTCTACATTAAGTGTACAGCACTCATGAATCACCCTTTTCAATTAAACACTTACGGATATTATATACAGGTAAACTCCCTTAAAAACCTTATTTACTACTCTAGTGTATAATTAAAAACTTCTCTCTTTCTCTCTCAAATCTGTCCTCCGACCACGTAAGTTTCTATTTAGAAATGTCTCACAGTGCATGGCTACAGTTAAAACTGTTTGTCTACTCTCACCCTTACCCACACCTCGTAGCCTGTCTTCGATCTGCTGGTCCCATCAGGTCCCTCGCTGCCAAGTCCGTCGTGAACACTCACTAGCTAAACTCTGTAATCACTCTATGCTCACAGTGGGCTGGTGTCTATAGTCGCCCGCGATGAAGCCAGAATATTCTCAGAGCTTGCAGACCATGCTGGTTAATGTGATCTAAACATTGAGTTATCTCCAAGCTGAATGCTTGTCCCGGACAACAGACAGTTGCCCGCCTGTTCAGAAGGCCAGCGACGTCAACCAGGCCCGAGTGGTCCGCATCACCAGGGGTGGGAAGATGGGGGGGGGGGGGCAGTCTGCTGCCTCGTTGCGGGACTGGAGATTGTGAGCAGGGGAGGGGAAGGAGGAGGGTTGCAGTCCACTGTCTCGTCGCCGGGATGTTGTAGAGAGCAGGGGAGGGGAAGGTGGCGTTCGTCAAGTCGCTCAACCGAGTGCCTTCGAGAGCGCTGTTTTGATACATTGTAATTTCTGGCATTAAAAAATTCTGTACCATATTTGGTTCGGAATAGAGGTTTTTTTTTTCCCCCTCTGCCATATTAGGAAGTGTTTTGGAGCCTGGGAAACCATTGGCTAACACTGTAGGCGTGAGGGCAGCACCATGGCCTTAACTTTCTTAATTTTTCATTCTTTTAATTTTGTGTGACATTTCTGAGTTAACCTTTTTCTTCTTTAAATTTTTTCTGCCCGCGTGTGCGGGTCATTTGGTGCGGAATACAGAGGCATTCCTCTTCGTAAATATAGGCGTGTCAATTTTATCTATTTCCTCCCAGATGAGACTTTTTCTCGATAATACATTCGTCGCTGGAGGAATATTATTATTTTTTTTTTTTGGCGATGGTGAAGTATTGGGAATGAAAAACTAAAACAGAGATCAAATACAGTGAACCCTCGATGTCCCGGACTTCGGATAACTCGGACAGAATTTTTAAAAAATTTTTATAATTTTTAATTAATTATTTTTTGGTTAAAAGACATAAAAAATCATTTCTGCTGGATTTAAATTCATCACATTATATTTTAGAACAGTATTAAACTTTATAACGAAGTCGTCCATCGCTACTTAGCCTTTAATAATCCCACAGTAAATATCTGGCAAGTTCCGTGTGGTAAAATGTTGCTAGCGAGGCACGCGGCGCGGGAGTAAAGATGCAACGCTGCAGGCCGACCTCTCACTTCTTTATCTTTCCTCCCTCTTCGTCCTGCAAGCCAAGCACGCACGTGTGTCGTAAACAAACATTTCAGTGTGGTGCTTGTAAAATGACGGTAACTACGGGTTACAATGATACATAAACGGAAAATTATTTTGTTCTGGTATCTACAATGAATTCAGGGTTGCAAAACAAATTGTCCCGGACATTAAAAAGAAAAATTAGAAATCATTGCTTTGCATTGCGATGTAGAAAATTGGTGAGAGGGTTTTACGCCCCTTTAACAACGATGTTAACAAGAGCCGATGTGGGTGGTGAAAGAACAACATCCATGCCCAAGCCGGACACGATGAGTCACACTCGCTTGTTGATGATTCTCTGTTGATAACGTAACGGCGTCTGGAGAGTTGTAACGTTTTAAGCGTGAATCGGATTTGTTTATAAACTACTTCACGGGAAATAATAGCGTACATGTAATGGACCGTAAAATGTAAACGTCTTATGCGGGATAATTTTAAACGATTTTCATTGAGTGACGCACATGAATGGATTAACAAGATTTTGTAGTCTTAATTTTTCTATTTTACTATACACAGACAAAATCTTTTCTTTATTTTAGAAGAAATGTTCACGTTATGAACGAGTAAATATAGAAAAAAAATGTTCATTTGTTATATTCTACACCAAAAAAAAAAATTACAAGGTAATTTTTTTGAAAACCCCTTATAATGGCCGCACCTAATTTTTTGGGCCTAAAATTTGGTCAAAAATATGCGGCGATTACGCGAGTACATACGGTAACTCTGTAGAACATGATTAAAATTTTATTGCTTTATAATATGACAATTTGTGTAAGAATACACCTGTAAATTATGTGTTCTATGATGCAATTTACATACATAAAATTAAATTTTAAAATTGGTAGTGTTAAAATATGTTCACATAATGTACAGTGACCCAGAAGGATTGTTAATTACAGTACCGTTGTAACTTTGTAGGAGGATAAAGTAACTATCAGGCTAGCAGTTGGCTGCTGCCCCTACACTATGACATACGGACGTAAGGAATTTTTCAATGTAAACATCTTGTGTGAGATGCGTGTGGTCATGTGCGGCATTTGTATTGCACGAACTGTACCGGTTGACCTTGACTACTTCCGTTCGCAACCTCCCTTGCTTATCTCCAACGATCATTTCTTATCTCTCTCACACGTGCACGCACATTGGCTGTCGCCAGCCAGACGAAAATTTTTATGTGAGAGAAGGGTGCCTGGTGCCAGCTTCTAGCACAGAGATAAAAAAAAAAAGGATCAGCCAGAAGTAGCAGCATAAAAAGATCTGACTGCCCACATTGTTTGACATTCTTTTATAGTCCTCCACGTTACGTTAATTTTCCCACTGCATGGTGGCCCTCCCGTAACTTGATACGATGATAGTTACGTACAAAACAGTATTTATTGCAGCCTCTTTTGCTTGTAGAAATAATAGCGTACTAATTTCTTCGCATTTCTTGTGATTAATGACTGATTACCCCACCTCTCCGGACACCCCTCGATAACACGGACAAATCGTAACTCGGACAGCTTCTCCCCCCTTTTAGTCCGAGTTATCAAGGGTTCACTGTATTTTGTTTCAATGTGTAATGTAAGTAGTCCTGTACCCACTGAGTGATACTAAATACCGTACTGACCTAGCTAGTCGCAGCAAATATAATAATTTCTGTTCAGTTAGTTTTAACAAACACAGCTCCCAAGGGTATGGTTGGATGATCTGTTATTACACGACTTCAGTTGCGGAGCTCGAGTTATTTCGACAGAGAAAACCAACAACGACAAAGTGGTGCAACAACAACAGCCCTGACACGACAATACATAACTATTTCAAGCCTTATTCATACCCAAACCTTGATTTCTGTGTGTGACCTACATCCCGAATTTTAAATTTTGTTTTTGGGAAAAAATTTGTGGGTAGTACGTAGATAAATATGGTACTAGTTGTAGCAGAGTTGGCTGCGATAGATTTGGCAAATAATTAGGCGCCACAGTGTATTGATCTTGTTGGCCTTTGTGCTACCCTCTCATGTTGTTATCATTTTCATGGCTATAACATGCCTCTTAACTAAATTGGTTGGTTTTGTCATGACGCACTCAGTTTAGTGACTGGTTTACTCTTCTATCACTTTCATAATTTCCTCGAAACCACTTTTTACCATGCTTCTGATATTGTGGATAGAACTTCCTGTCATGCTTCCTGTGGTACCTCTTAAACGTTGGTCTGTAGTTACCAGAAGTACAGTTTCTTTATGATTGTGATCCTTCAGTCTTTGAAACTCATCACTGAATAGCTCAACTGATGCAGTATTTATATGTATATGTGTTATAAGCATTATATTGTGACGGTTGGTTGTATTTTCTATGTTAGTAGGTGTGTTGTACAGCTACAGTGTATTGTCACAATTTCCTTTCTCTTTTCTTATGCTTGAGCTGTACACTATTTTTCTAGTTGATCTAATCTTAAGAATTGTTGCCTGAATTCAGCAATTCTGGAGAACGGGCTGTCTGCCCACAGCAGCCGATACTTTATTGGTAACTGTGATATGATACGACCTTTCAAAGTCTGCATCACACGTGGGTGAAGTGAGGTGATTAATTCTCTAGTACATTTCGCAAAAATGAGCTTGCCCGAAGGTTGTCCTGGATTTGTGAATTCCAGTATTGTTTAAGAAAGATGTGTTTGAATTGTTATAAATGGTTATCTATGTGAGTGACTTTAGATCACATGTAGTCATGTACAGAATGTTTTCTATCATTTCTTCAATGTTTTTGCAACCATTTTGGTATCACTGATTTTTTCATTTGTATGTGTGTTTTGTTTCTGCCATGGCCGCTCTTATTGTGTATTGTCTTCCATGAGCAAGTTTGCCTGAGAAAAGAAAAATAATATGGTATGTTTTTCGAATTATACAGGATATTATCTGCCCCCCCCTCCCCCAAATATAACTTTATATTAAAACTTTGGAATTTAAGAAATTCTGCATCATTTAAACAGAATAATGCAACATGCTTTTAAAGAATGTAGGTAACAGGATTCTCGTCACTATTGCTGTTAAAATTAGGTAATCTTCTGCCTTTTTGGTGGTGCACTATGTGAGCTTTGCTGTTGAATTGCTAAATTGGGGCTATGGCTACAATTTTGACTTGTTGTGTAAAGGTTCGCTGTGTTAACAGTGTCAGTGATGGTGGCACTATCATTTAGCGACATATTACTAATCACTTGTGAGGTAAGTAAGACACTGTAACGGGACCTCGTTGCTGTACCTCAAGTTATTAATGGTGCTGCTGTTGCTGTTGAGCGTGTTGTGGTGTGCAAGCGGGGACGTAACTCTCTTCCGTTGCTGTTGCAAGTAGTTGGCAGGCAGAACAACGACAAAAACAAACGAGTTGATATAGAGGCGGTGCCTATGATACTGATGCCCGGATAGCAGTGAGGTTACTCAGCAACGGATGAATAAATAACAAAAATAATAGTACTGTATCTGTTTTTTTACACCTCTCTTTTGAAGAACTTTACCAGACAAAGGCAATTCATTTAATGAGTGCTCGCCCTGGGTTACTTTAGGTGGAGTTTTCTATCTACATACTACAACTTGCCGCTTGCCCTCAGTAGTAGTACTTAGCCCGGCACTTTATCTACCTTAGTTCTGACTATGCGGTTATAAATACCTACTTCTGGTTACATAGCTATAAAAATGAAAAGTAAGTATGCAAAAAAGAGAGACAAAAAAATTCCCTTCTACTAACGATCCGTCCTCTAGGCTTCACGGCCCCTCTCCCGCCATGACGCCCCAACTAATATCCTCCTGGGTGAACACACAGACTTGCTCGGCCGAGCGGAGGAGTGATACATCAGGATCCAACTTGCTAAAAAACTGTTCAATTGACATTTGCTGTGGAAGAAAAGTATGTAACGTAGTTACTGACAAATTTGCAAAGCGTTTTATTATACAATACCAGCTAAATATTTATTAGTTTATTAATTGGGGATATGCTGTGTCATCAATCTGTCGTGGATTGCCACGTTTTTCGAGTTATGTTGCACACGACACTACCATCCACGTCGAAGGCCTAACGACATGCTGCCTTTGCCGCAATCCAGCACGTCTCTGTACGTGCCTCCAAGCGAGTGACCTGCCTGCCAGAAAAATCCATTCCAAGAAAGCAAGCTAAGAGGCTACTTGAAATTTTAAAAATCCACACAAGGCAAAATATAGGAAAAAGTTACTTAGAAAATTTGTTTGAAATTAAATTAGCTTTAAAATGAGTTCAAACACGATAAAAATCAGATAAAATTAACCCGTAAAATGTGCAACTTTTATCTTGCTTTAACTGTTAAAATTTAAATTTTGAATACATTTCCAATGTGGATTTCTTTACTAGCGTCCCCAATTAATCTGTTGGATCCCGCCGTATACATCCTTATACTTGGTTACGTTGGCCTAGTAATGAGCAACAACAAAATATTAATAAAAAAAATTAAGTTCTATGTGCTTAGTATTATAAAGTTTGTGAATAATATAAACAAAATAATTTTATTTAAAGTGTATTTATATTTGTGAACGAGACATTTTCAATAAGAATGATAAGTGATGGAAATATGTATATAAACTTGCTTCAATGCAGTTTGTTAAGATAATTAGTAGAAAATATTCATAATATCAGAGCTTACGCATGTGTTTTTGCATGTATGTAGGTATGTTGATTTGATGTCTGAATACGTTCATATTACCTTCGAAATTAATTTCTTTTTAGTTAACGCTTGTCTTTATGTACAGCATCTGTTAAAGATAGTAACAAATTGTTTTGAGCTTTTATGCAGTATATTTGACACATTCTTCCAACAGAGCAAGCCATTTTGGGTGATGGCAAAAGCCTTGCGAGACTTTGTGGCGGGAGAAGGACAAGGCAGGTTGCCGGTGCGAGGATCTATACCAGATATGACTGCAGACACCAACAGATATATTACCTTGCAGCAAGTGTAAGTGTCAAGTTATTTTTTTTTTAATTTTTGTATGTTATTACGTACCATACATGTGCATTGTTTATAAAAATAGATGAGTATTGGACATGACAGATTTACCTTCTTTGCAGTGGTAAACTTGTAATATAATCCTTCTATGTGTGGTGGTGTACCACTTGTGCAGGTAAGCTAAGTCAGTGCCATAGTGTAGCGCGGCAGAATGCTGACACTTCAACTCTCTTCTCAGGGTCCTTGACGTAGATACGAACAACACACAGCATTGTTTGTCTCTTTCTTTATTCACCGCGCTCAGGACAGTAACTCAGTAAGTAATGGCCACGGGATAGGCCACCGAGTTCCTTACACATTATTTTCATCACTTTTTAAAAAAAATAAATGTCTGTTACTAGTGACAGCAACATCCAAGCTACTTGCCACATTCACTCTCTTTTTTTACAGTCCCCTTTCTTCTTTGCCGCCTCCAGTGCTCATGGGTAACTACGGCACCCTCCCGTGGTCATTTTTTAAGTTACAATTTGAATTTACATATGAAATTAACATGTTTCACAAATTAAATAATAATAATTAGAGTTGATACAATATTAGAAAGCACAAATTTTGAAATAAATCCTTTTGTCACATAATTTTCTTCTCTTAAATAAATAAATTTTAGGTCATTGTTAAAGAGTTTTTTTATGCAAAGAGTGTCTTTCTTTCCTTCAAATGCCCAATCACATTATGTTTTTCATAACACAATTTTTAAAAGTTTCCGTTAAACAGTAAGTGTTTTATTGAAATTAATTAAATAGCTACCAAATTATCAAGTATACAATAATTTAAATTTGACACTCACTGAATATAATTGCATGCTAACTTATCCACCTTTCTGAGTATTGTAGAGAATGTTGGCAGCAAAAAGTATCCATTTAATTTAAAATTACAACCAAGATACGTAGTTAACCATTATACAGAAATAATCAAAATTACATAAACCTTTAAAATATATTTATAAATAAAAACTTATTTCAGATGCACCTTACAATAGAATATCATTACAGTCTTCTGCAAATGAAGAGTGCTACACAAGATAGGTGACTATCAATTTGGGCCCAGTTGCTATACACACATCTCGCTTGACATTTAGTACTCCTGTCACCCTGTAACAAAATTATTACTGTTCTAAAAAATTATTATAAGCAGAAAAAAATTGAAGTGCAGTGTGGCACTGTATTGTCATTTTTATTTATAAGATAATCATTTGGAGAGCTGCTTGTTTCTTTACAATTTTTAATGTTTTTGGACACCATTAAATTTACATCTATTCAAGCTGCTTGGGTGGGTGCAGTGTTCAATAAAGTTACATGCTGACCCAAATATTGTACTATTTAATTTATGATATAGATAATGTCTGAAATAATAATTATATTAAAATAGAAAATTACTAAGTGGTGTGTTTTTTTTTTTTTTTTTTTTTACATGTCTTGTGAGTTGCCTTGCATTTCTTACTTAC
>PNEQ01125619.1:0-13495 GCA_003012365.1 Medauroidea extradentata | reverse complement strand
TAGACTTTGACGTCACCAAGATGTCTTCACCAGTCTCTCTCCACAGGCGTAGCACCTTCCTCTAGCACTTCCAATAGCGAACTCTCCTCAAATGTGCCGATTCTGTGCTTTTATACTAGCCCAGACAGTCGGTTATTCCCCGCATTACAGGGGTCTAAAAATAGATATTTCATCATGTTTCGGATGTGCTGGCAGTCACATCGGCAGCCCTCGAAGGGTTAAGGCGCAGTTGGGACAGGTATCTATGACGTAGTGTCGGCGGTTTTCCCACTATGAGCCACCCGGGGTTTGAGTCATCGGCCAGCCCTCAAGGTGTTACGAAACAGCCGCCGACCACTGGCCTCCAGGAACATGGCACGCAACAATATTTATAGACTTAATTAATTTAATGATTCCATTCGTATTACATTTAATTCTTTCCGGTAAGTAGATTTCTACTCTAAACAATGGCCAAATGTTCAAACATTTCTGAATAAAGATGGTAGCAAAAATGTAATAAATGTAATATGGCGGCATATGTGTCAATTTAAATTGTAAAACTGTACTACACATTCTGAACGAACAAATACATTTACACAAAGAATGTTGTGGTTAAAATACTGCCGATCAAATTAATTATCACCGATTGAAGAGTCGCGAAACAACGGAAGTCATTGACGAGAAATGCACATTCCCTGTTTTGGGATTTTTGTCCAACGAAGATCAAGAGTTAATTTTGTAGTACAAATTTTTAATTCGCTTCTGTAACGTATATCTGAGGTTCCTGGTAGCTAGATGCCCTTCAGCAGACAACTTAAATTACCACGTAGCCTAAAACCTTTACTGATCTGAATTGGGTGGCCAAAACAGAAATAGCATAGGTATATACAGCGCACTACAAATATACTTACATAATCACAAACAAAAATGTTCACATGTATTCGTGTTTCCAGAAAAAGAAAGCATATTTTTAAATGTTATTTACTTATTTTCTCTCAGATAATTTATACATTCTTGTCACTTTTTAATAAAAAAAATAAAGCGACACATGTAAAAATCAAATTGTGTATATTATAATGAACTCAAAAGTTAAACATCTGAAATCAGAGTAAATTATGTATTTTTTGTTATTATTCTTGACATTATAATCTTCAATCTTTACAGTGAACTACAATAACAAAAACGATTTATAAACGCAATAATTTTTGCATTCTAGCGTTACACAAGAAGTAATCTTTTCTTCAGCTACACTAAGTGGACACAAACTTCTGGAATAAACTTAAAACTGTAAGTTGTGTACAGTTATTTTCTTGAGCGTTTTTTATTATGCGAAGTCATCTGCCCAAGTTTGCCACTGGAGTCAAGTTAAATTCTGTGTATAAAACACTCCCTGCTGTGAACGTTAGAATACAGAGCTACTGTCGAAATTTCCTCCTGCTTAATTCTGGCACGTTGCCACAAAATTGTTGTCAACACGTTCGCCGTAAAAACGCGAACAAGAGCAAGTAAGCCGGCACGAAGTTTGCCGTCACAAGCATTCATTCTGCTCTTAAGGGTGTTGAACTACGATAAAATCATACTTTTATGTTTTTATGAAATATTGTTAGTTTTGTAGACGATTCTAGCGATTACAAATGCCTAGAGCCAGGTAGTTTTCGCGAAAATATTTTTGCATCACTTTGTTTCAGTGTCTTGCGTGCGCACTTGCATCTCTGCTTTGTGGTCAGTGATTGGATGCCGTAACACCCGGCGTCTGGAGGTTAAACCCGCAAATCACAGACGTGATGTGTCATAGTTAACCATGTACTGATTGGCACAGTCAAATAAATAATTACTCTGCACAAAAACACTCTGCAAATAATAATTAAGTCGAGGTACGGGTGTACACGTAAGACAATGAAACAAAGTGGGGCAAAAATATTTTTGCGAAAACTACCGGGCCTTGCAAATGCCTGTTATAAACAATTTTCAGCTCGCATAGTTTTCTCACAACGATGCGTCAATGTCAAAATTTGCATGTTACGCTTCCCCGCAAATAGTGAAAACCAATCAACTTACATAGGTTAATAATAAATAAACCCCAGGCAAATAACACGCCATGGGCTATATAACAAAAAAAAAACCTTCCACTTATTTTGGTATATTAAAAAATTGCTGAATTTGCAACTTATGTCTTGTATATTTGCGATGTTTTAAAACAAATTAGAATATTACTTTGTGGGTTTCGAAATTTTGTATTATGTAGCCCATGCCATGTTATTTCATTCTTAATTATTTTACCTAAGCAAATCAATTGGTTTTCACCATTTACATGGCAGCGTAACATACACATTTTGACTCTGACGCCCCGTTACGAGAAACCTGTGCATGCTAAAATGGTTTTGTGAGAGGAATTTGTGCTCACGATTATCGTCTACAAAACTAGCACTATTTTATAAAAACATAAAATGATTATTTTATGTCACTTAAACGACCTTAACAGGTACAACGACGAGGGGTGTGGTGGGAGGTAACTATCCATGCGGTCAAGCTGTAAGGTAATGCTTCGATCATTAGTTCACTTGGACAACAGAGTGTAGTTTCGCTCCGCAGACCTCAAGTTGACTTGAGAATAAAGAAATTCAAGAGGGAGTAGTGTCGCCCTTTTGAAATCCTGCATTTTTCATCGTAAATAAAATTTCAGTTAAATTTATAAAATTTAAATTCGTTAGATCATAATATACAGGACATTGCGAAATTGCATGCCAATATTCTGGGGAAACAATCCTCACAATTACAGGAACAAAACATTTTACATGAACATAGGGCCAAAAACAAGCCGTTACTGTACTACAGGCTAGGTCTCATTACTTACAGTGCATGGTACGCGGGTGGATGATGTTACAGGGAAATGCTACATCGGGCAATTCCATACTAACATAATCCAGCTAGTCATATGAGACTTGCAGTGCAGCAACGGTGTGTTTTCGGGCCCTACGTTCTCATAACATTTTTCTTCGTTTAGATGTATCTTCCCTCAAGATATTGACTCACAAATCTGCGACAGCCTGTATTTTGCCAGATTGACTCATTCAGCGCGGCAATAAAAGGTAATCAACTTCGGCGCCAAAGATTGTGAGGAATACATCACTCGCGAAAAATTACTGTTCAAAAGGCAGGCTCTGTTGCCTAGGATTGCTCCTTTCTTAAATTGATTTCAAGAAACCATAAATTTTCAAGAAATGCTTTTAGCATCTATTTATGTGCCACCTACTCCCTCATAAAATATATGACTATTTTGCCATTGTAACACTGTATCCAGTGACGTCATCGTTTAACACTACTGTTGCAGATTTATGGTACAAATAAAACTGGTCATAAGTCCTACACACAATTTTTTTTTTCGGAAAAAAAAAACAACGGAGACTGTAGGATCAATGCTGGCCGGTTTGACTTTTTTAGTTGTTTTGTATCCACTTTCCAATGACTGCAAGTAATCCACACCAGTGAGGGATCCTCAATATTCTTTGTATATATTACATTCCCACGCTAGCTAGACAGCGTGATTTTTATAATATAAAACTACCGCATCACTAGTTTATTCTGTTTGTATTGTAGCAAGTGAATTGTCAGAAAACTAAGATACAGGATGTTCAGAATAAACTGAGCACTGCCTACAACTTTCACTAAGCCATTATGTCTCTATTTTTACTATTTTACATACGAAAGTGTCCATGCAACTAAGGACTAGTGTAAACATTGCATAACTTTTAAAGTTTAACTTCTATAGCACTAATAAATAATTTTAATAATTATTATGACTATAGAGACGCTCACTTTAAAGTGAACTAACTATACAATGATGTTGTCTATTTAGTGGATGGTGCAGAAATAATAAGTCTGTTAAAGCAAAAATTTTGAATATGTAAAATAAACAGGAACAAGTACTCTTCATTATATCCATATTTTATACGTAGGCCCCTACTAAACTGTACATTGTTTTTACCTTAGTTTCCATATGTTCATGCCTTAATAAACATTTTGTTTCATCATCTGAAAATTCAGGTTTCCCGAAATGGACGTTCTACTTGTTTCGGTCAACGGAGGTTTTCTGTAGGTAATTATACTATCGGAATTATTTTGAGAATTTACAAAAATTATTTTTTTTACCTTTCACAACGGGCGACTGTTGTATCATTAGGAGGTCTGACTGCCTCCAGCCATTCAAGTAGCTATACCGAGGACGTAAAAACCAGCAGCACCAGTCGACGGTTATAATGAGAAGGCAGGAGGGAAGGCGGGGGAAAGTAGTCCCTATTAATCTAATAGTCCGGTGGCTGATGTACGTTATTCTTCTCTAAGGACAAAGAAAGGAGATGACTTGTAATATCAGTTACTTTTCTTCTCATTATTCGAGCGTTACGCTCTTATATACTAGTTCGAATAAAAAATCGAATAGAGTGGTTTTATTTCACTATCACTTAGTACAGCGAGCTTATTGTGCACGATAGAAACAAAATTTGAGGATGTGATTTCTTTAAAGAAAATTTGGGACATCATAGAATAAATTCCTATTGTAATGTATTTACAAATGGCACCCTTATTTCTGTTGTTTACTAAGTAATACATCTCACTTTTGATAAAACTCGCATATGTGAAACTCCGTTGATATTTACTAGAAAACTTATTGTTTAGATAATAATCGTCGTGTCAAATATTATTTTCTGGAGAAAACATTATACAAGCATGTATATATGAATTAGTGTTTAAGTAAATAAAAACATGTCTTTGAGTAAATTTTTTTTTTTTAAAGCGTAAATGCGTTTCAGAGACAAATAAAGAAGTGGTTGAGCGAATAAGTCAGTTTAAAAAAATTATCAAACACAAATGCAAATTATTTATTATGAGTATTAAGTAGGGCCCGGTAGTTTTCGTGAAAAAATTTTTGCCCCACTTTGTTTTAGTGTCTTACATGTACACCGGCAACTCAACTTCAAGATTATTGGCAGAGTGTTTTTGTGCAGAATTATTATTCATTTGACTGTGCCAATCAATACATGGATAACTGTGACACAACACGTCTGTGATTTGCGGGTTTAACCTCCAGACGTTGTATGTTAAGGCATCCAATCACTGACCACATAGCAGAGATGCAGGTGCGCACGTAAGGCACTGAAACAAAGTGCTGCAAAAATATTTTCGCGAAAACTACTAAGTCATAGTAATAAGGTTAGATGTTTTTCTCCCTTGATATCAACAGCTTTTCCAGTAACAAATTAATTTATGATCTTAGTTGTTGCAACAAATCTTTCTTATGATCAGAGCTGTACCGCAGCAATGATGCGATCGTTTTAGACATCGTGAGCAATGGAGACTGAATTGTGTATAGAGAGAGTATTAACTAATAAGACTAATAATTTTAAGAGTGAGAGATAGTCACCATCTTGAATGTTTGTGTCATGTGTTACAACTTTTATTTTGGGTAAATGTGTGCAGATTTAACCTAATACAATACATATTAAGTGAATTTTAGACATCATAAATCTTTGTTTGCCGTTACTGTTGTTACAAATCGAATTTCAGTTAGAAAATTCTCATTACTTTCTTAACTGCAGTTCTATCTGTAACAACAGTGACGTAAAATAAAGAATAACGGTGTGTAAAATTCTCTCAGTATGTATTATAGTCTGCAGTTAACTAAAAGTTCCATGAATTTAGCTAGAAGAAAAGTCACGACACAAAATACAAAAATTCGAGATGGTGACTGTCACTAACTCTTAACGAATTTGTACAATACTAATACACAACTAGCGCCTTGAGTTTGTCACAAATATATTTTTGCATCAATTGGTTCCAGTGCCTTACACGCACAACAGCGGCTTTGCGTCATGTTTATTGGCAGCCACATCTCTCATTTGACTGCACCAATCAGAATAAGTTTATTTGTGACATCGTACGTCTGCGATTTTTCAGTAGATCCCCAAGACGAGTGAGAGTAAAAACACCCAATCACTTACTATGAAGCAGAGCTGCAGATGTGCACGTAATGCATTGAAAACAAATGGGGCATAAATTGTTTCGCCACAAAATGTGACTTTATACATAACTAGAAGCTGGTCTGCATTTGAGTATAGCGCAGACCATAAACTCCCTTATACAGCTTCCCACTATACTAGACACACTGGCTGTAAGGGCTAGGCTAGAGCTCACATGGCACAGACTAAACAGTTAAGGGGGCTCCCTAGAAAGGCTGCATTTGTGTGTGTGTGTGTGTGTGTGTGTGTGACAGGAGCGGTAAGAGTGCCGTTGACGAGCGACCTACGTAACGCATTATCGCCTCTCCGTGCAAGCTACTTGGCTGGCAAGCAGTGCTTTACTATTATCATATTTCGAAAGGAACTTTTAAGTGGTGACCAAAATATTTTATTTGTCGGCAGCATAGTTCAAAGTCTAACAGTTGTTTATACAGTTGTGTTTATCTAATCCGGTTGTTACTTTTCCAGATACGGTAGTCTGGAGTACACATTTCTGGCCATTTTGAGGGACCGAAAATGATGTTTCTAGTATACGTGCCGAATTTTCAAATATATAGCGACATAGTTTTAAGTGTGTGTTCTTTTCGTAGATATACAAATACAATGTGCGTTAAATAATTTCGTCAAAAAAAAAAAGAATATCCATAACTCGCTGCAAGGCATTTGAAGCGCAGGTAGGGAGGTTTCTTAAGGGCGTTCACGTGGCAAAAATTCATATTTGCTTGGCATGGAGTTAGTTTTATAGACGTTACTTGTGACTACATTTTCCACTTGTAGAAATTTTTTAGCTCTCATAGTTTGCCCATAGCGTCATGTCAAAGTCAGAATTTGCAAGTTACAGGAACATAGGTTTAACAAAAAACAACGTGACTTACTCGAATGAAATAATTTACACTGAAATTAGATATAATGGGCACTGTGCTAAAAGATTTAAAAACAAAGAATTTAATTTCTTTGTACTTTTCAAAAATATCCGAAAATGACGAAAATTTACCTCATGTATGGCAATTAAAAAAAAAAAAAAAGACAAAATTACTTTGTTGTGTGTTTTTAAATGTTCTAGCATATTGCCCATTATATCTAATTTCAGTGTAATTAATTTCATTCTAGTAAGTCACCTGGTTTTTGTTAAACCTATGTTCCTGTAACTAGCAAATTCTGACTTTGACATGCCGCTATGGGAAAACTATGAGAGCTAAAAAATTTCTACTAATGGAAAATGTAGTCACAAGTAACGACTATAAAACTAAAACTATGCCAAGCAAATATAAAATTTTGGGTTTTTGCCTCGTGAACGCCCTTAATACAGTCGTTAAATGGCACAGTGGCTCATTTAATACAGGCAAACTTCGCCGCTTATTTGTTGCTCGAGGCTGTTGATACCAGCCCCGCGTCAGTTTGGATTCTGCATGTTACTGCAGGTTTCCTACTGGCCTGGCTGCCGGTTAGCAAGGTAGCCACCTTACGCTGATTGGCGGTAGTTGTTTCCGCATTGTTGCTGGCTAGCGAAGCCATTTTGCTCGCGTGTGTGACTGAGTGGGCCATCTTATCACCTATTTCACTATATATTCCTAAATATTCAGTGTCCATGACAAACAAAGCAGTCACACTGTATTTCTTGCTTGCTCCACTCTGTTAGTCTTAGGCCATGGTCACACTATAGACAACTAACCCATGTTTAGTTAAATACATTCAACAGCCATGTTTGTGAGCTTACACAACTGTCTCAATGAACTTTCTAACCTCAACAAATTTTGAACCGGAAATGTAACATATTTAATTACTATCACATCTTTACTCAAAATTCGTGACTTTATAACTGTCAGTGCTATTTGCAGTGTAAAACTAATTCAAAAACATTTTAAATCTAAATTTTACTTCATTTAACCATTGCAAAATGTCGCACCAAAAATCAGCCATTTTAATTACACAGCTCGTTATTCGAAGCAGCTAATAGAATAGCCGCAGAGAAGATACGACGTTCGAAACTACATATGAAACTAGCTTACATAGAACGAGAAGAGACTGCGATCAGAACTTTTTCGGAGCTGAACATATTAGCTGAAGTATTTCTGTGTGTAGTGTGTCCGCGGCCTTATTCGACGATGCTGTATCTCCGGAGAGTTTCGCAGCAGAGTCTGCATCTACACCGCGGTTCATAACGCTCAGTAATGGCGCACCTTGGGCCGCATCTCAGCGAGGTAATTACGCCAGGTTTATCGGCCCTTGAAAAATGTGAGGTGATAGGGGACGCCGAAGGGATATACGGGAGGAGGGAGGGGGGAAGGAAGCAGAGGGAAGGTAGATGGTTTCATTAAACCACCACGCGACCCCTTAACAAGCGCGAGCTCGCGATTAGCTCCGATAAATTACCCGCCATAATTCGAACAGAGCGAGGCGTGAAAACTGCTGGATCGTGCGTTGAAATCTCTTTTCAGGTTCGCAGAAACCATCGCGTCGAAGGCTGACTTTGAAAAACTCCGTTAAATGATCAATTCTAATACCAACGACCAATAAAAAATTAAGTATAAAATTTAAAAAATGGCTATGTTCGATCACTAGTGACTCCTACTTTTGGGTGAGACGTTTTCTGCGCCAGTTCATGTAAGTGCCTCATCCGCAGTATTTAAGCTCTCTTCATGGTCAGTGATTGGTTGTTTTTAATTGTTACGTTTGTATTTACGTTTCTCTGCAAATCATACACTCTAATAATAGTTTATAAATATGCCACACGTGCGCATAGGAGCGCTAAGAAAGAAGGCATGGTAGAATTGTTTCTCAGATATCCATGGTAGCACTCATAATTTTTTTTTATAAAATAGTCAAACGTACACTAAAATTTCCAGGCTTGTATTGTAACAACTGTAAAAGTTTGCATATTTACAAGGCGGAAATATGACAACTGTCCCATAATGTGTTTAGGTTAATTATTTACTAAACATTTTAAGACTTTTTTTTACAGTGCAGTGGTGAGGTTAAAGGGTTGTGCGACCCTTTGAAAACGATGACTTAAGAGCCGATGAGGATAAAGTGAAGTGAACATCCAGGACTCGAACCCAGGACCTCTAGCACCGTAAGCCAGCGCCTATCCGACTAAACTACGGAGACCGGCGCAAATCACAGACGTGTGGTAACGCAGTAACCTTATTCAAATTGGTACAGTCAAACGAGAAACGTCTTTATACACAGGCACGCTGCCAATTACAATAAAGTAAAACAGCGGAGGGGCACGAAATGCGTTGAAACAAGTTGGTAGATACATATTTTCGCGAAAATCAAGGCTCCCTATCGATCACAGTTATTTATTCGAACACCTAGCCTACGTAAATACGAGCAGACAAGAAAAACATCTACATGATGACAAATCGCTGACGTTCAGTCCTAACGCACCAGAATCAACAATGGGCAAGTCAAATATTGAATAGAGACATGCAAAATTCGCGTTATTTTCTGACAACTACAAGTGACTATAGGCTGGTTCGACGTCTCCCGCTGGCCGATATTGTCGTGACTTGCCGCGGAGAATGCTTACACAGTAGAGAGGCCAATCTCTGTAAAGACATAACACACGTAAATGACACCACATAAAAGTTCGTGGCCAATTGAATCGCAGATTATGCTCCGTTATGTGAAGAAAAGTGAAGTTTAGTCTGCTACCAAATGATTACGCGAATTTTGCATGTCTATAATAATTAGGGACCTGAAAAATCCGCGTTTTATTTTCGACACAAGCTAACTCAATCACCTGTTGGTTCGTATTACTGCCGCGCTGAGAGAAAAATTTTGTAGGAAGTCATCCCTGCAAAATTATTTTGTATAGTAACCACAAAATTACTTTGTATACTAACCACAAAATTATTTTGTATAGTAACCACAAAATTATTTTGTGGTGGTCACAATATTTTAGTGGTACTAACAAAATGTTTTTGTGGCGACCACAAAATAAATTCTGCAGCGTGAATAACAACAAAATATTTTGTAGCTGCCACAAAATATTTTTTTCTGTGCGTGGTTGGACCTCGACTTACTCGACACTTCCTGGAAAGCGCCGAGTCAATACTAAGGAGGCAACAAAATGCAGTTCAAATCATGTGGAATCTTTGTGTCAGCGAGCAGATAATGAATAGTCAAGGGCGTGTGCACTAGGGGCACGTGCCACCCCCAAAGAGACAAACATTTAACATTAATACCAGTAGGAATCATGCGTAAGTTGTTTAATTTATCAATGGAATTAAGATTTCTTGAAAATAAAATAAAACTTGTAGTTATACAGGGTATGAGTAGAGACACTGGTAAATCGCGGGAAAAGTTGATTGTTTGCTATGCTCCAACATGCTAAGTATAACACGGAAGGTTTTGCACCTATATTGGCTATCGTTTATATGAAGTACCGTGTCCCTCTTCAACAGACCCAATTAGAACTGAACAGTTTTAACACAGAACGTATGTGGTTTGCCAGAAAACTGTTCGCACGTGTCACGATTGAGATACTATACAGTTTATTGCAGACTATGTTAAATATTTTCGCGATATTCCAGTGTCTCTACGGTATGAGTACTGACAGCTTGTTGCTAACAGTTGCAGACACACATATATACACACTCCCCTGTTGTGTGCAAATTACACTTGTATCAATCCGAAAATTAACAGGCAAAACTATAGTGTAGCAGTCAGTTTATAACAAACTTGGAATGTGACTTTCTTTATAAATGTAAAACTAAAAATTTGTCTGATCTGTGACAGTTTATATCATATTCATACATCGTCTCGTGCCCCCACCAAACCAAATTCCTGGGTGCGTCCTTGTTAAGTTGAACAGTTGTTGTCTTCCTAAGTACACAGATATTTTGGAGAGTAGCCTACAGGTATGTGAACCCGCGAATTTTTCCGGTCTCTACTAATAATGAATCATCAGTAGAAACAGTAGAAAAGCATAAGAAATTTACACGTCACATTAAGGTCTAGCAAGGCGACAACTTTCCCCGCGATAAATTACCATCACTATCGATAGTTAAACAAATATACACGTATTTCTACGGCAAAATAAATAAACATGGAACTCTTCCTGCAACTACTTATATGGACATATAAAACCGAAACTCTTCGTTGGTAAAGGCATAGTGCACCTGTTTCCAGTTTCCGCGTTTGATGCTATGTGAGTAGGCCTACTTAAAATAATGTATGTGATTGCTATTTACTAATACAGGTATGTTTATAGATTCATATGTGTACTGGTAGGCCATAAGGTTATGAATATGTCTTGTAAGATTGTGTTTGCCCATATTTGTGTTTATGCCCTATGTTTGTGTACTTTTAAGTAAGATGTGTAGAGAAACATACGTATATTCATAGGCCATGTGGTCGTTCATATGTTACAATTTTGTGTTTGTCCAAAATTGTGCTTGTGTTACTGACAACATCCTTCCAGTGCGTACAGGATAATATGGAAGCGGATAAATAAATAAATAAAAAATAAACAGCGGAGCGATAAGAGCCACAGTACTACGCTCGAATAGGAGCGCCAAAATGGCGTCCCAGTCTTTTTTCCTATAGGATGATCCTTAAATTAAATTTTGTAGTTACAAGAGTGAAAAAAAAATCTAAAATAAACTTTTTAGTCATTTTGAGAGGCCCCAGAACCATGTTTCTAACAAGCGAGCTGAATTTGTAAAATTATAAAAGCGTAGTCCCAAGTGTGTGTTATTTCGTAGATAAAAGTAATAGTAATAAGATAAGCTGTTTCGCGTAAAAAATACGTATGACACGCTACAACACTGTTCATACACCAGATACGTACGTCAATTAAGACCATATTTCACTATATTCTAATTAGGAATTACATCTGAAAGGGATTAAGTAAACACCTACCTTTCGGTACTCTAATGTAACTAAACGATTGCGGATTCCAAAATACAGTGGCGTAAGTGTTGACATTTTTTGAAAACTGAATCATATTATGTATAGGTCTATGATATGTAGAATATGTAGTTAGTAGAAACCGTGTGATGATGTGGAATCCAGTTGTTTTATGTAGAAGAGAATTATTTGTTGGGAGGGTGGAAGTGTCTTTTGGGGCTGATTTATCTTACATTAAAAGAAAACTTCCAAACACCCTTACACACCTCTACATACTTTACCTAAATGAAAAAGTTCTGAAAAAATTGTTACAATGAGACAAGTCCCCAGTACGCTATACATATATAAAGACACCCAAATTAAAATTTTTAGACTTAACAGCCAAGAACACGAAAATAGCTCTACCGCATCGCTAAATTTCGTCAACAGGTTATGCTTCTATAAAAATACAATTGGACACGATGATACATAAAAAAAATATTGTTTACTATTTTCAAAATTATATTAATTACTGTAGCACAGTCTGACAGTTTTCCGTATCTCCGCTTTAAAACTGTTACACTGAGCAGTAATTTTTCCTACTGAAGGGCGACGCCTTCCTTCACGTTAGAGGCTCATACGTGATGGAGCTACAAGGACGTCCTTAAGGATGTTCCGCAAGTGGCTGAAAATTCAAAATTTTATAATTGCACGGCAGAGTGATCGCTTAGTAGGCGTTACTTGTGACTACATTATCCAATTATAATTTTTTTTTAACTCTCATAGTTTTCCTATAGTGACATGACAAAGTCAAAATTTGCAAGTTATGGGAACATAATAATAACAAAAACTAAGTGTCTTACTCGAATGAAACAATTTAAAACACACAATGATATTCCTTTATACTGTTTTAAAAAATTATAAAAATGATGACAATTCACTTTATTTACGGCAATTTAAAAATAATACAAAATGACTGTTGTGTGTTTTTAAATTTTTTAGCATAATGCCCACAATGTCTAATTTAAGTGTAAATTATTTCTTTCGAATAAGACATTTTGTATTTGTTATTACTATGTTCCCGTAACTTGGGAATTCTGACTTTGGCATGCTGCTATGGAAAAATTGTGAGAACTAAGATATTTTCACAACTGGAAAATGTAGTTGCAAGTAACATCTATCAAACTAACACCATGCAAATATAAAATTATGCATTTCTGCCACGTGATCACTCTTAAGCGCGTTTTAAATACCGCATCACCACGGGGCACTAAGCGGTGAGCGTATAGGGAAGTCTGTACAGGCCATTCGGAATAAAGTGAGCACTAAAGATTTAACCTTTGAAAAAAATCACTAGCCGTTACTGCATATACATCACCACTAACAAGAGTTACTTTACTGCTTGTATGGTTGGTAGCGATTTATTGTACGTAGTTATTTTCCTTTTTGAATACAACATTAGTGAAACAACATATGACGAACTCGACCTGTCTGTATTTAATACACTTCAAAATATTTACTTATGATCTTATTGACATTCATACATACATTATAATTAGACTTGATTGGCGTGAGAATTATGTGACGCTATCGTCGACCTCGAGTCGCAGTGGTCGATACAGCTTGCTCCGTGCTTCAGACAGTTCAAAACTCCACCAACAGGTGGC
>PNEQ01125618.1:0-13496 GCA_003012365.1 Medauroidea extradentata | reverse complement strand
ATAAAACTGTGTCGGCCATGAGCTGAGTTTTTGTTGATACCAAGCTAGTAACTGCAATAGAAACTACCAATTGTGACCAGCATTAACATCAGCAACTACCACCTGCCACCTGCACTTCGTGATTGGTCCATATCAACCAATCACAGCCCACCAGCCACCTGCACTACCACCAGCAATTTCAATTCTGCCAGGGGCTTTAATTTTCGGGAAAGGACGTGTTATTGAAACTTCAACAGGGGTTTTAGTATAGCATGTATTTATGTATCTGAAAGGAGAAATTAGCATGAATCGTCACGTAACGTGGCATATTAATTGAAACGTTTTGCATTTTATATTTTTTTATACTTTGTAAAGGAACATATTTATTTCTAAAAATTTTAGCAGTTTAATAAACAATATATTTTAAAAACAGGAACCTTTTAGTGCAAATGGTTCACATTACAGAAATAAAGCAATACTTTTACGTTAAATTAGTTAAGTAAAATGATGGTTTTGTACTGTGATAATTTACGTCTGATTTAATGGCCTTGGCTGTATCACCACAGCCAGAAAACATTTTTTGTAGTTACCAAAAGTGCCGTAAGTAAACAAGGTTTAAAAATACATTAATTATTTATATTATTCTATTCTTTCACTAATCGCACTTTTCAGTGTACAGAAGGCCTAAAGAGATGCTTAAACTTTGATAAAAGTGTTTTGTACTGGAAATGGCAAATAGTTTGATATGCGAATTGTTATTACAAAAATGTAATTGTTCGGATTATGGAACAAACATGGCGATGTATTATTAGAATATTCGACACCTTTTTATTTAACTTCGTGACTACATTGGCAACCAGTAGTTATAAGAACTTTTTTTATGTAAGTTATTAACATTACTTAATTAGACGTGAAAGTTATTCCATACAAACACATAGTTTAATTTTAAGGTTCTGAATACGGGCTGTTTAATTGAAAAATAAGTTCATTTTTAATTGCGACATATTAAAATTATAAACAACTTTATAAAGGCAATAGAAAATCGGATATTTTTGCGTATTTTCCACAGCTAACCAAGCACAGACGTATTATAACCAAGGGTACTTATAATATCCTGTTTTAAATACTTCCAGGCACTGGTAATGAGTTAATATCTAGCAGCAAAGAAATGAATGAAACAAATATGTTTCAGCGCAGCACCTAATACAAGACACTTTTTTTTATGCAAGTGTTTCATTGTTTCGAAACACTGTTTCAAAACATTTTACTGTGCCGTTTCAAATGTTTCGAAACCGTAAATTGTTTCATTGTGCCCATCTCTAATTTCCACAAAACAAAATATGACAACAGACCACAGAAGAAGGGGCATATAAAGCAAATATGGTAGAAGGGGAATATGGGAAAGTCGGGCGGATATCAATGGTAGCGGCACAAGACATGCTACAGCAGCGATCCTAGCGGGAGTTACTGATGAACTGCCCGCGAAGTTCAAATGTGTATGGCGAAGTATATACATTCTCAGTGCGGTTTTTTGAATTTAGTATTGAAAGGCTATATATTGTAAACCATAGCATAGCGGCAATTTACTCGCAATACAATCACATTTATAGAAAAGTACATCGGAATCCCTTACTGTTTTTATACTTATTTTTGGAGCATGTTAAAAATGGTAATATATATTAAGTAAAGTTCAGCATGAAACAGTTTTTTGGGGATATATTCTAAATCGTCAGAAATACGTGCAATTTCGTAGGGAGCGATATTTTTTATTATTTCATTGCTGACAATTTTTATTACATACATTTTCTCACTATAATGCATCGTTGTTGAGAAATTCAGTATTATGCAGTTCAAGACACAACTTTGAAACAGTATTTTGAAGATATATCTCAAACTGTCAGAGATACTGACAACCATGTTGGGACTTTTTATTTAAAATTTGGTTGCCAACAATTTTGTCCTGTTCTATTTTTTCCCTACATGAACCCTTTTTGGGATATTTAGTAAAATTCATGTACTTACACAATGTTCTGTAAATCCTCCGTATACACTTTCATACAGGAATTTCTTGTTTAAAATTTGATCGTCAACAATACTTAATCTAATTATATTCACTCTATGAGACAGTTTAGGGATCTTCAGGAAAGTGCAAAATTTGACTTTTTTGTGGCTATCGTACAAACCCCTATAATGCAGCTTTAGTGGTATTCATTTGAGTGAATGTATGCATAAAATTGAATTTTTTTGTGGCTATTCTATGAACCATTTGAAAAATTTACCATTTCATTAGAACTTACTTCTTTAAAATTTTAGGGCTGGCAACAGCAGGTAGTTGCATTTTCCCCTCATATTCAGTAAAATGTGCATGTGTAAATGCACAATTGAGGAACCTACCTTGACATACTTCGTGGATCTACTTGTCGTCATCAGATATACTAACAGTACATACCTTAGTATAAATATGTAGGTTTAGGAGCATGCACTACACAGCTGTACACTAAACTCTGTGCAACACATGTCACTTGACTTTAGTGAAATATGTGCACGAGATTTGTAATTTCATTGATAACCAAGATATTTCTTAGTAATCACAAAGTACGTAGGTTAATTTCAATAGAACAGGACTACATGTGCATTTTACACAGTAAACTACTATTTTCACACAATTTAGTAGTGCCTATATATCATAATCATATATGTAAACAATGCCTGGAAGATTTCTCTTGTCATTGTCAGCTGCTTTTAGTTAAATGTAAATATTGGCGATACACTTACCATTAGGTTTTGAATCGAGAACATAATGACACTACAGAAATAATAATGCATTCTGTACGAATTTCATATAGCTTAATTTATTATGTTGTAAAAACATTAGTAAATGATATCACACTTTCGAGACCATGTAGAACACGAATTCATGACGTCAATCTCCCTCTCACTTTTGTTACCTGTATGGTACATACAGCTCTTTAATTGAAGTCTGGTCACCAAGAATTTTTTTTCCTAGACATTTTTCCCTCATGATACAGTGTTCAGTTAATTCAGTAAAATACAGTTGTAACACAACATTCATACCCCTGCCTCAACTTTATTTGTGGAAATTCTATAAACCATCTTAGTTACTTTTAAGCCTGAAACTACTTTAAAGATGTTAACCCACAGTTATGAGTATCTAGCAGTAGTTCACATGTACTTTTAAAATAGCCACTGCAATAGTTTCTGAACATTCTCTAGTCAGTCATACAAGCGAAGGGGCAGGTGGGCTTAATGTCTTGTCGGCAGCTATGTCGTAAGAGATTATCCACCAAACTGGAACAACTTCAGACACTTTTGTAAGGAATCGGCCATGGCCTTTGTTAAGAAATCTATCCCAGCATTCGGTCCAAATGATTTCGGAAATCGAAATCAGGATGACCGGAGCCAAGAATTGAACCTGGATCCTCCTAAATGCAAGTCCAATTTGCTAACCATTACACCACCTCGCTTGATAATAAGAAATTAAGAAACTCTTGATTTCTTTTCAATACGAAGATGCTCTAAAATGCCACTGATAGCCTACAAGTCAACATGTAGGGACTTATGTGTCGCACTTTGCTACATTTCATATTATTAACTGATACTTACATGATGTACAAAATGCTTGCAACCAGTTTGTGTCTACTTGTAAAATATTCTTGTATAACAGTTGTGTATGCAAAAAGTTACTATAAACAATGTACTTAAGGGGGTGTAGTTTTCTAGACTTACTTTGTGTAGTAAATAAAACAAAGTAAAAGTAATAAATAACACATATTTACTCTCAAAACATCACTTTAAAAGAGACCTCGCTTTAAGAACTTTCAAAATCTTCAATAATATTAGCTGTAAAACTCAATATGGCATATGCCAAATTAGCAGTCGTTTGTACATGTTATCTGCTGGGATATTGTAATATTTCGTAGTTGAAATAACATTTGTTAATGGAATGGGCACATTCATTCTGTACTGAAGTTTTACTTGGTAGAGTATCTACAACTTTACTTTAACACCAAGTCCTAACTGCCGCCAGTAGCATAAATTATAGCCTCAACTACGTCCGTGTTTACCAGCCATTTGCCGAAAAATGGGATTTTAAAATGTAAATTAAGCACGGGTTATAATTCTATATGGTATAGTATCAGAAAACATTGTCACAAACACAGGTTTTTACATAATTGCATTTGAACTACTACTTCGATGAATAAATTCCATTATTCTGAATTAACGTATAGGGGCCGATGGTGGTGAAGACTAATTTTTACCTACTGATAGCTGGTGCGTATTTTTTTAAAATTATTTACGAAAAAACTCTGTACGATATGCTCAAGATCGTCATGTCAATGCTTAAAGAAAGGACTGAAGTTACCTATGAAACATTCATTAGCTATAATTATCAATTTCTTCTACTTTAAAGTATAAAAAACTAAAAAAATTAATCCTTAACACATTGCTAGTTTGTGCGACTCCCTGAACATCTTATTGGTAGAAAAGTCCAACTCAATGCCTCCTCTTCATTTAACTCAGTTGTGATGTAATAGATGACAATTAATTGTAGAGTTTGATTATTGCGTTGTTACAACCCTGCTGATGTTTGTTAAAATTATTTGCACAGACGTGAAAAAATTTACGAGAGCTTGTATCATGAGAATGTATATCCTAATTTGTTTCGAAATGGTGTTTGTTCAAAGCAAATTTTTACAGCAGATAATATATCCCAGTTTTGCTGCAAATTTTGTTTCCAAAGAACTACACCTTACAGGATCAGTTAATTATTGAATTAAAGATACAGCACCATACAGGTTCAGCTAGTTATTAAATTAAAGAAAAGCACTGATTTCACATTATGCAAAAACCATACTATTATTCGACTTGTGAAAATTAGTGTATATAGTAAATACTGTCATGCGGTCCACCCACCAGGCATAGGCCTAATTCAGTTATTATGTCTATCCCTTTGTTTATTTTTTTACCTTACATTAACTTTATTTTAATTACTGATTTCTTAATTGTTTAAGTACAGTAGAACCCTGTTACAACATTTCTGGATATAACATTTTCTTGCTTATAAAACCCCAATTTTATGGTCCCGCTATTTTCCCATAAACCATAACGCTTTCATTTACTGCCTATAAAACTACCATTTCTCATTTCCTGCATATAACACCACTTTTGGCTGAGGAAATGTCTACAAGTGTGGCAAAATTTTTCTAAACAATCACATTTCAAATAAAATAACAAAGAACTTGCCATAAGCATACCATAGAAAATAGTTAAACTTCGTGAGAATGTCATAAGTTTACTTTACAAAGATATATGCTGTAATCCTGATGACAATCATAAACCTATAGATATGTGTTTGGACGTGTATATATGTAAATATTATCAGTTGGTATGTGAATTGTAAAACACTGAGTTTTGTGAAGTGTTTTGGACTGCATCGAACATTTGAACTTCCCGCCCTGCCAACCTTAGTAACTGCTGGAAAACCTGTGGATTGGGAGAGTTGGCGATCATGTGCGGGGGCGGGAGTCAGTCGTCGTTAGATCAACATGGTGGTGAGTCGTGTTGTTGGCTCGCTGCTAATCGTTTAAAATGTTGAGCATCATTGTTTTTGATACAGTTCATATTTCTCGCTCGTGTAACAACATTTTTTGGTCCTACGGGCCGGATATAGTTCCGGACTTTCGCACATCGTGGTCTCGTTGATATATTCGTTGATCAGACTTTGTTTCACGCTGCCTAGTGCCTACCGGCATTTGTGTAGTAGTTGTTTATGGATGATATTAAGTAACGTATTGTGGTTAGTTACGTTATTTCTTCGGTGTTTTGTGTCGGAAAAACGGTAAAATCTTATCGTCTTTGTTCTTCTTAGTTGTTCGTCGCAATTGAACTTTACTTAACCTGCAAATTTGCTTATGCGCAGGTGTATTAATGTTGCTTGCATTGGTTAAAAAACATTTACTACCACAGTTATTCTGTGCCTAAGTGACTTTGGTGGCATAATTAGTTTGTTGTGTGGTGTTTTCATTGTGTATTTGTGTCGGTATGGCCGATGCTGAAGTGGCAGTATGCGACTGCAATTTGCTGAAAGGCGCTTGAAACGCGCATTCGACCTTGCTATCACCATTGCTACCGACGAATCGAGGTTAAGGGTACTACTTGCTCAAGTTCGTGATTTGCCTACTTTGAAACAATCCTATGAGGTGGGTTACATTACCATTGAAGCAGCGTCGGCCGACTTTACAGACTTCGATGAGGAAGAACACCTTCAGCGAATGGTAACCTTTGAAGATCAATACTATACCGTGATGGCACAGTCGAATCATTGGATCGCAACTCTGAACTGCAGGAGGGGTCGGTCAGCAAGACTTCAAGTAGCCGTAAGATGAACGTTGCCTTACCTAAGCTTGCTCTCCCTAAATTTGATGGTACCCCACAACAGTGGCTTAACTTTTCCAATCTGTTCGGTACGTTGGTAACAGCTAATTCATGTTTATCTGCCGTGGAAAAGTTGGCGTATCTTAAGGGTGCGTCGGTTGGTGAGCCCCTTGGAATTATCTAGTCGTTGTCCTTATCGGAAGATAATTTCGAGGTGGCTTGGAAGTTATTAGTTGACCATTATGATAATAAATGGTTGGTTGTGACAGTACATGTTGAGGCCCTGCTGCAAGTACTTGCTGCTTCGGCAGACTCGCCAAATTCTTTGCGCCAGTTGCTCACTGCCGTTTCTGAAAATATAGCAGCCTTGGATGCATTGGGTTCTCCTGTCGAGCACTGGGATATGATTTTGTTGCTTATACTTTGTAAACGGCTGGATGCTAAGTTGCAAGGTGAGTGGGAGTTGAGTTTGGATCATGAGTTTCCGAAGTTGGATACTTTCATTGCATTTCTTGAACGACACTGTAGAGCACAGGAACTAGTTTTCTCATCTCGCTCCAAGGTTTCAGGACCCCAGTCGCTCAAACAGAAGCCTCCCTTTCCTTTAAGGCATCGTTCCTCGTCCACATTTTTGGTCAGTTCAGAACAGTCACAGTGTTGTATGTGTAAGGCTTCCCATGCCTTGCACAAGTGTCCTGAGTTCATTCAACTGACACCCAACAATCGTTTTGAGGTCGTGAAGCATCACAAACTGTGTATGAATTGTCTTGGGAAGTCCCACCAATCTAGGAACTGCTCGTCAACTTCATGTCGCAAGTGTGGTGGTAAACATCATACCCTGCTGCACTTTGATCGCAAGAGTAGCGGAGACCACGGCCAAGACTCTACTACACCTCCAGTTGAAGAAAAGTTTTCTGCTGTTACATCAGCAGTTTCAAGCTCTAACCACGCCGTTTTACTGTCTACAGTCCAGGTGGGTATTTTTGACTTGACAGGCAATCCATGTATTGTTCGTGCACTTCTGGATACAGCTAGCCAAGCTAGCTTCATCTCAGAGAATTGTATGCAGAAGCTACGCTTAAGGCGTGACAAGGCTCATCTACCTGTCAATGGCTTATCGAATACTCCTGTAGATGTTGCCAGAGCCTGTACTTCTGTTGTTATTGTACCAGTTGGAAGTGCTGCCCCCCAATTCCCTGTCGATGTTTTTGTCCTGCCTCGCATAACTAGCGACTTGCCCAGTGTTTGACATCCGTCGTGCTGTATCAAACCTGAAGCTGGCAGATCCGTCATTTGACATTCCTGGCACGATTGATCTTCTCATTGGTGCTGACCTTTTTCCACAGCTGGTTACTGGCGGCAAACTTGATGGACCACCTGTGGCTCTAGAGTCTGTTTGGTTGATGGGGAAGGTAGCCTCAGAATCTCGTTCGTGCTCAAATTCATTTTGTGTCTCTCCCTTCACTTAGTTTCCCTCCTTGGAAGAAACCATTAGAAAGTTCTGGGAAGTTGAAGAGCTCCCAGTGTGTAAACATAGTTCACCTGATGCTGATCTGTGTGAGAAAAAATTCACTGAAGGTCATACTCGTGATGAAGATGGTCGCTATACTGTCTGTTTGCCATTTCGCACTTAGCATCCTGAGGTCGGATCCTCACAGTCCCAAGCCATACATCGTTTATTCGGGCTTGAAAGACGCCTCCGTGGAAATCCACAATTCCAAGGTATGTATGCTGATTTCATGACTGACTACGTCTTGGCTTGGCATATGGAAAGGGTTCCTACTGACCAGGTGCATTCCACTCTGGTTTACTATATTCCACATCACTTAGTCGTTAAACCAGACAGTTCCAAAACGAAACTGCGAGTAGTGTTTGATGCCTCGGCCAAAAGCTCCAATGGGTTGTCACTGAATGACAATTTGCTCACTGGTCCAAAGTTGCAGCAAGCGATTGTGGAGATATTGTCAAAGTTCCGTTTGCATACTGTTGTATTCACAGCTGACATCAAACAGATGTATCGACAAATCAATGTACACCCTGACCACAGAGACTACCAGCACATTGTATGGCGGTTTGGAGACAGTGAACAAGTTGCAGACTATCGCCTAAAAACTGTTACCTATGGTGTATTGTCAGCTCCCTTCTTAGCACTTCGAACATTGCAACAGTTAGCCAGTGATGAATCATCATTGTTCTCTCTTGCATCGAAGGTCCTACAATCAGACATTTATGTTTATGATGTTGTAACAGCATTGGCCCTGCAGAGGGAATTGATATTGTGTCTTGATAAGGGTGGATTCAAATTGAGGAAGTTCATGAGCAATCACCCTGCTTTGTTCGAGTGGCTTCCTGCAGAGGACATTGAGATGCCACAACCATTTAGCCTGGACCCATTCGAGTTGTCGTTAAGGTATTGGGATTGCAGTGGAATCCGATGTCTGATACCTTTGTCTACAAAACTCATAGTACTTGTACTCGTGCAACCAAACGAAATATACTGTCCACCATCGCTCGGATCTTTGATCCTCTTGGGTGGCTTAGTCCACTTCTGATGGTTGCCAAACATCTTCTGCAAACATTGGGGTTGAAGACAATCGACTGGGATGCTGACCTGCCTGATGATCTTGCCGGTCGTTGGAGTGTATTCAGTAACGAACATCCTCTCCTGTCGTCCATTACTATTCCGAGATGTATTCAAGGTTCAGAGGATTGTACTTATGACATCCATGGGTTTTCAGACAGCTCGGAGGTTGGCGATGCTGCTGTTGTTTACCTGCGCATCTGTAACCCTGACGGTCGTGTCAGCATCCAACTGCTAATTGCCAAGTCCAAGGTAGCACCACTTAAGGTGCAGTCTCTGCCCCGTCTGGAACTTTGTGGTGCCCTACTGTTGGCTCGCCTTCTCAATCTTGTTACAGAAACCTATAAGGAGAGTTTTACTTCATCATCGATAGCTGCCTGGACGGACTCACAAATTGTGCTGGCATCTGTTGAAAACTTTCGTGGCCAACCGAGTGAGTGAGCTTCAGGACCTGACTGAGCCTTCGTGGTGGCGGCATGTTCCCTCGGCAGAAAATCCCGCAGACTGTGCTTATCGTGGTCTCTTGCCAGCACAGCTATTAGATCATCATCTGTGGTGGATAGGTCCTCCGTGACTGCGAGATCCTCCTGAGCAGTGGCCTCGGTGTTCGCAAGTTCCTGTTGAATTAGATCAAGTGTTATTAGAGCAGAAATCTGTTACCATAGCCACCTTCACCTCGTGCCAGGATCTTGACCACTTGATGAGTCGTTTCAGTCGATTGACCAAGCTGTTGAGAGTTACTTGTTTCTTGTTTCGGTTTGTGCATAATTGCCACGCACCTCAGCCCAAACGTGCAAGTGATGGACTCACCCCCCTCGAGTTGAATCAAGCATTGAAATTTTGGCTGCTGCAAGTTCAGGTTCGCTCCTTCAAGGATGACATCACTGCACTCAGGAAGAATCGCTGTACTAGTCCACAGGTTCGAAAATTAGTACTGTTCCTTGATGAGTATGGCCTAATTAGGGTGGGTGGTAGACTCTCTGAAGCCTTGGTTCCATTCGAACAAAAACATCCCATCCTACTACCTAAGGCACATGTCTTGACTGATCTTATCATAGGTCATTATCATGAAAAAAATAACCATTCCGGCATATAATCACTTAGAGGAATTCTCAGGGAGCAATTTTGGATTTTGGTGGACAAGGATGCCATAACTCATTGCTTACCTCATTGCTTACGCTGTTTCAAACAGCGTCCATCGTCCACTCAGCCACTCATGGGTGATCTTCCTGCCATGGGAGTACAGCAAATTAAGCCATTCGCTAAGGCAGGAGTTGACTATGCCGGACCGTTCATGATAAAGGCTGCTCGTCTTCGCCGGGTTCCTGTCTTGAAGGCTTTTCTGTGCATATTCGTTTGTTGTGCCACTATGGCTGTCCATGCTGAACTTGCTTCAGACTTGTCGACCGAAGTGTTCTTGGCAGTATACAAATGTTTTCTCGCTAGGCGTGGTAGATCATCTGACATTTACTCAGATTGTGGCACTAACTTTGTAGGTGCTCAGAACCAACTCAAGGAGCTCCAGCAGTTACTATCTTCATCTGATCATCAGCAGGTTGTTGTTGACTCAATGTCCCAGTTGGGTGTTAGCTGGCACTTTAACCCCCCTGCAGCACCACACTTCGGAGGCCTATGGGAGGCTGGAGTCAAATCGTTTAAGACTCATCTGCGAAGGGTAATTGGGGAGCAATTTCTGACTTATGAAGAGTTGTACACAGTTTTCGTCCAGGTCGAAGCTATCCTAAACTCAAGGCCACTGTGCCCTCTAAGCAGCGATCCCAACGATCTCAACGCTCTTACACCTGGCCATTTTCTAACCTTGGAACCTTTGGTAGCCTTGCCTGAGCCAGACCTCATGGATGTGTTGCACAATCGGCTGCAGCGATGGCAACTTGTGGAGCGCCTTCAGCAGGACTTCTGGCGACGCTGGCATCGTGACTACCTCCACATGCTGCAGCAACATCAGAAGTGGCAGGAGCATTCACCGGCTCCAGCCCTTAATCAACTTGTATTATTGAAGGAGGATAGGCTCCCACCTCTGCAGTGGCGTCTGGGCCGTATTGTGGAACTTCACCCGGGAAAGGATGGTGTAGTGCGAGTGGCTACTGTGCGTACTGCCAATGGCCAGCTGAAACGACCTGTGCTGAAGCTGTACCCTTTGCCAGTTGCTTGTTGAAATTAGACATTTCAAGGTGGGCGGAATGTTTGAACGTGTATATATGTAAATATGGTATGTGAATTGTAAGACACTGAGTTTTATGAACTAAGTGTTTTGGACCGCATCGAACATTTGAATTTCCCACCCTGCCAACCTTAGTAGCTGCTGGAAAACCTGTGGATTGGGAGAGTTGGCGATCCTGTGTGGGGGCGGGAGTCAGTCGTCGTTGGATCAACATTGTGGTGAGTCGTGTTGTTGGCTCGCTGCCAATCGTTTAAAATGTTGTGCATCGTTGTTTTTGATACAGTTCATATTTCTCGCTCGTGTAACAACAATATGAGTTAGGAAGTCATTGTTATACTGTCATATTTTATTTTGTGAAGTTTCTGTATGCCCAATGTTTTTCAAGCATACATAATTAAAAATAATGTATTATTACAAAAGAATAATTTAACTGCCTAGGTACACACTGTGATATTCGACTTACTTGAATATCTATCTTTTTACGTATATGAATTATATTCCTTTTTTTTTCTTTTTTTCAACTTCCACAATGATACCTTGTTGTGCAGTAAGGTTTAAAGGAGAAAATAAAGCTACAGTACTTTCTACCAGAGAAATGAGGAAAGAAAATTATCAATAACCTCCTGTATGTGCAATAGATTTATTAAGTGAAATAAATTAATTTGATGTAGTAGTTCTTATATGGGTGAAAACACAGGAAATTACAAATCATTTACGCTATTGAAACTAAATCAAGATAAAAATTACATGAGGTGGAGTCGTGACTCAGTAAGCTGGAGTGGCGACCCGACCTCTCCTGGGTACGAACTAGGCGAGTGGCTTCAGAAAACTCAACGATGACTAAAACTCAGATTTCTATACGAGCTGTCTCTTAGTGTCCCGGCAGTGGGTTATTATTTGTGGGCACATAATAAAAACACAGGTGTTGAAGAATGTCTCGTATTTAAGAACTTAATCCGTAGTTTTGAACACTTATATAAGTCTCTGCCTTTGATAAATAAGAGAAGCCCCAGCAAAGTTCGAATTTGAATGTGTAGATTACCGCAAATCTTCCACGACGTCACTCTCGTAAAACGACTGGATCTTTCAAAATAACATCTGGGATATGGTTTCCCAGCTCAAAAGACATCCTTCCTTCCTTTTGGTATTTGTTTGAACCGATGTCGAAGGTGATCAACTCTAGAAGTCTTGAAATCAGCACGTCGTAATTCATGAAAAAAAAAAAATCTTTTTTTTTTTTTTTTACCGTCGTGTTGTCGAACAAAAAACATCGTCATCACGCCCTTTCTCCTTGACAACCGCGACCTATCGATACCCAGGATCAGCTCAGACCCGTAACCTCAGTAATCAAAATTATAAATATTAAAGAAAAAGAAAAAAATATTAAGTTCTGCCACAGACAATAAAACATACATAGAATAAATACCTTCGTGAATAAACAAACCTTTTTCCTGGCGCGAGGCATACTGTGACCATAGACATATCATGATTTACTTTATGTAAATAACTTAACAGGAGAAATTTAATATTCATTCTGGCAAAACGACATGTCACAACATGAAATTGTAAATTTGATGTTACTTCAGTTAATGCCCATCTAGCCATAAAAATATAAATTCCTGCTTATAATGTTTCCCTGCATATAACACTTTTTTTTCTCAGGTCCCCTGAAATACGTTATAACAGGGTTCTACTACAATAAATGTGATTTATCGTTCCGTTCCCAAATGTTTGCACATTGTTAATTGCTTAATTTGTTTTTTTTTCCTTTGGTTAGATTTAGTAACCTTTTCTGTTTATAATTTTCAGCTAACAACAGTTTCTGAATTCACGTAAATTTTACCTGGGCACATTGTTGAACTGGCAGATTGTAGCACCCAGGTGTTCGCCTGCAGTCTATTTTTCGAATCGGCAGTTATCACAAAGTAAAAACCTCAATCTACCTCAAGGCATGAACATATCAAACAATTACTACCCTGAATATGTACAGAAATATGTCAAAGCAAATAATCAGTATTTCAACATGGTAAGCCCTGTTAGCTATCCAAACAATATACTGTACACAAAGAATAAGCTCCATCTACCTCAATGCATGAACATATCAAACAGTTACTACCCTAAATATGTACAGAAATATGTCAAAGCAAATAAGCAGTATTTCAACATGGTAAGCTCTGTTTGCTAGCCAAACAATATACTGTACACAAAGAATAAGCTACATCTACCTGCATGCATGAACATATCAAACAATTACTACCCTGAATATGTACAGAAATATGTCAAAGCAAATAATCAATATTTCAACACGGTAACCTCTGTTTGCTAGCCAAACAATATACTGTACACAAAGAATAAGCT
>PNEQ01125610.1:0-18459 GCA_003012365.1 Medauroidea extradentata | reverse complement strand
AAAATTATGGCAAATGTGTATGTTGTATAAGTGTGTGGTATCATACAGTCCTCGGATGCTGTGTGAAAAATACAACTGTTACACAGTATGTGTGAAGTGTGTAAAAGAGTTGCGACAACAGCACACTCTATGTCACACACTCCATAACTAGTGTGTTCCACCCCTTAGGCATCATCCGAGGACTCAATAGCAAATTTTCTTGATCATATTTCCACACACTTTGTTGTCTGAAGATCACATATCCGAGGTCTTCTATTCGAGGACCTGTGTGAGGTCCTCGAATTGCCGGAGGCCCTCAGAATCTCGCCGAAATATTACACACACGCCCTCGAATAATACCCTAAACCAACACACACACACACACACACACATCCACCCACACATCCACCCATGCCAGCGTGCCCACATGCATGCACGCACGCACGTACGCGCACACACACATGCACACACACACACACACACACACACATATTTTTGCACAAAAATAATTTATTGAATTGGCACCTTGAAAAAGCATGCTTATTTACATTTATGTCTAAAACAAGAACCGTAAGTGATTATCCACAAATTGTGTTAAAATAATGGTAGGATTTCTATAGCACTTTTCCCTGGACAGATTACCTGCTTCTTATTTAGCAACTTCTTTTCCTAGACATTCCACGCTGCTGTAGCTTTTCCAGTTATCTTCTGAAACACGTTTTATTATCCTGTTGTTGTTACAAAAGAAACTCACACACACTTTGTGCTTGCCAGCTGATAATGGTGCAGTTGTTTGTACAATAGTTATAGAAACTACGCAATTTGAATAGGATAAAATAATTAACTGACTAATGCTGGATACAGAGCCGTGTTGTTATATTACGGTTCCTCCAAAATGCTTACTTACTTTTCACGTATAATACACACTATTTTCAACATAGGCGACGGAAGTTAACCGATTTGTTGTTCAGGGTTGCCACTACTGCTTCATCAGGTCATACTATCACTTCCTGTTGTTTTAAGTGGTATGTTATTCTGGCACGTGTTACAAATATTGGTAGCATCAGCTGTCAAAATACGGAATTCTTATAAGAGATAGACAGTAAGCATTAACATGTCATGATGATAGTGAGAAAAAAAAAGGTTAAATGGGAGAGAGGTAAAGGAATTTGAACTGACTTAGAAACCAGCAGTATGTGTATGTATTTACTGTAGATCTTTAGCACTTAGCTATGGTGACGTGGAATGCTAATTCCTTATTTCCCACCAATAGGATTCACTTTTTAATCCTAGATGATCTCAACCTAGATTACCGTACTCATGTTGGGGATACACATTGAGCATTACTAATGATAGGTAATTTTCTTATGGTGCTATCAGGTCTTCCATTACTTACTACAATTTATTATTTATCCATCTGCACATTGATTGGCTCTTTCATTCTCCAAACTTATCACAAAACAATACTGACAAGCAATGCACACAATGTTCAGCAGCTAAAGCAGACACAAGAACATGCGCACGTGCGCGCGCGCACACACACACACACACACCAACAACTGTACATATGCATGCACACATACACTCTCCCCTCCCTTCACTTTCTCTCTTCCACAGCTGGGGCTGCAGCGGTCGAGGGGTCAGACCTTCTGCCTCCCACCAAGGTGATCTGGGTTTGATTCCCAGCGGGGTCAGCCCCTGGATTTTTGCATGCAGGAATAGTGCCGGACGATGCCATTGGTTGGCGGGTTTTCTCAGGGATCTCTCGTTTCCCTCATCCGTTCATTCCGGCGCTGCTCTATACTCACCTCATGTCACCCCTCAACAGCGCTAAAGACCTTGATGTTAAGCGCTGATCAAAATCTTTCACTCACTCACTCACTCATTCTTCACAGCTAGTAGCTTCTTGCACTCCTTGTCTAACAGCTGCTATCTGCAATCAATATTTTTCTGTGACCTTCCTCGGGGAAGTATTAAGCGTGCTTGAGGGGAAAGAGAGAGAAGGATGGGAAGCAGTGACGAGTGACACACACATGCTGCTTGAGATAGTGTTGTTGAAAGATCCTCACAATGCTGAAAATTGTCAGTGATTTCATCCCAACAATCATGACTACTTGGTGACATTCATGACCCCATCCTAATTTCTGGAACTTTCCAGTGTCTTTTGTGACCAGTACCAATCCTGATGTAGACATATTCTCTACATCAAACTGTTATGCCCATAAAGGATAATGAAACCTCTTGCTTACACTAAGCCCCAAAAAGTCTAGCGATTTGGCCCACATAATAAGGCTCAATTAAGTTGTAGCAAACAAACGCACCTCTCATGACATGTCGGATAGTCTTGAAGGAGCCACCACGTAGGTTGAGAATCTGGGTGATGCGCTGCTTGATGCTGGACGGACCGCCACTGCACACCTCTAGCAGGATGTAGTCGACCAGCTGCAAGGTGAAGAGACCACCCTCTAGACGTCGCAAGTAGTTGTTCTCCTCATCTTCGTCCGTTTCTTCCTCCCCATCCTGACACCAACACATACTTCAGTTAGCTAGCAACTTGCCTCACTTTCCATGTTGACTGCACCTTTATAAAACATTCTCACTTTCATCTTTCTGATGACTGCTTATCCTTACACACATGACTACAGTATTACAGTAGAACCCTGTTATAACGTTTTTCAAAGGATCTGTGAAAAAAAAGTGTTATATGCAGGAAAATGTTATAAGCAAGAATCAATATTTTTTACACCAGTAAAAGGATATTACACAAAAGTAACTTAAAATTTGATAGTTTATGTACAGTGAATAAGCCTATAATGAGATTTAATGAGGCTATAGTTACTGTGCTATCAGAAACATGATGAATACATACATTATGTATATAATAGAGGCTCTCCCACTTGTCTTCTGTAGGTTCATGATTGTCATCTTTAGGATCACAGTCTTTAATATCACTGTAAAGTACACTTATGATACATTCCCAGACAGTAATTTTTTTTTACAGATATTTTTAGTCTACAGCTTAGTAAATTTATTAAAAATAATAGAGTTAAGAAAAATTTTACCAAAGTTTTGGTTATTGTCTGAGAAAAAAGTGATGTTATATGCAGGAAATGAAACTACCAGTGTTGTTATAAGCAAGAAATGAATGCATTATGCTTTATGTAAAAATGGTGGGACCAAATAAAAGTGATGTTACATGCAGGAAAATGTTATATCCAGAAATGTTATAACAGGGTTCTACTGTACTATCAACACACTAACCTGACCAGCATTCATAAAAAAACAAGTGATCCTCTATCAATAAAATTTCAAATATTATTTCAATTGGCAGCAATAATCATACTAACTACATCTACTAAATGTGCACCATAGAACCACCAAGAGTTCTGGTATGGTTCACACTACGATGCAAAATAATACGTTATATCAAGCAACAACATGTTCCCACTAAAATAAACTAATGAATTAAAAACTGCTGACTTTAAATTATTGATTAACAACCTTAAATTACCTAGCTATTTAATATTACTGGCCACTCTTAACGATTTTATACATATTGTATATTTACTCTTACACAACAACTGTTTTGGACAGCTCCAAATTTCGAAAATATGTTCTTGGCGACTTTAGGAATATTTCCTGAAAACGTTAAGTGTTGCTTACTCCAAAGTCACGGTGGTAGCAAGGATAGGGACTTACAATTTAAATTATATTCTGCAGTGCTCATTCAGCTTTTACAATATCACTTTTGGAGAAAAAACCTTTTTTCTAAATCAAAAAGAAAAAAATATTGCTACAGGAATAACATATGGATAAAAATTTTAGTAGGTGTTGATTTTTTGGCTGCAAAAATACTTATTTAGTCACAATTTAAGGGTACTGAAATAAAAAAAAAAGCCTATAAGGATCCAATAGCAAAGTGGGCCTTACTCCCTATCGTTGTGCTCACTCGGGCTCTGGGAAGTAGGCAGCACCCTTAAAAACTATAAACCAGGCAAGACTAAATTATTTCCCAAACTGTACAGTAATCAATTATGTCATGGGTTGTTTAGCAAGAGCAAACACAAAATTCAACATTGTGGTATATCTTCACAGAAATTATATTATATAGACAAGTAAAATTACTTGCAAATATAAATATTAGTGCACTTACAAACAGCTTACAGGTATTCTTCCAGCATTATAAAAATTAACAATACAATGAATATAGCCAATGACACAACTTTAAAAAGAAATCAACAGCAGTTTAAATAAATATTAAAAAAAAAAAAAAAAAACCTTATTCAGCTGAAAATGACAACTGAAACAATTTAGTCTAATACCATATGCTTAAGTTTTTTTTTTTAAACTGTTTTTTATCAGCCCGTTTGTGTACCATACTCGAAAGTTATCAGGCCAGAATTAACTACACGTTTTCTTTAATTACCATACAATAACATTTAGATAGCACCCAAATACTTAAAGAATTATATTGTACTTACAGGTGATCATATATGTACAAAAAACAGACGGTTCCATGGTTACGACGTTTTGCTGACTGCATCAGCTTCTTCAAGTGGCTAATTGTAATACAATCCAGTTTGGTAGACGGTGAGCAGTGGTAGATAACAACAACAACAACAACAACAACAACAACAACAACAACAAAAAAAAAACTCTGTCAGTCTGCATTTTTTTTACACTCACCCGCAAGTACAATTCTAAGTGCTTAGTACTTGCACATTTCTATCTCAATGTTACTGTAATTAGTAGTCTAGCTACTTTTTCCTTCTTTTCGTTTCATTTACAATTTTTTTATTGATATTCTTGGTAAGAAGGTTTTCAAAGCATCTCACTTTATTGTAGCAACAGTCTGTACTGAAGCATGTAGAATAGAGGGATCCTTACCCTGCGCTCCTTGTCAATTTCCAAATCCACTACTTCAACCTTCTCTAAGTACTTGAAGTGCAGCTCCATGAGGCGGTCCACCTTCTCGTGGTCGTTCTCGGTGAACTTGTTGAGCAGGCGCTGCCGCTGTGGGCCATGGCAGTTTCGTAGCATACTCGCGATGATAGACACCACATGTTCTAGCCACACCATCAAACAATAGGTACACATAGTTTTCTCTACTACTCAAAAACAAAAATTTTAATGAGGAAAATATAACATGGCCACAAGCACCCACTTTAACAACCTATCAACTCAACAATATTCTATGATTTAGCCATAGTGCTAGTATAACTCCAGTCCACAAGTTTTCTATTACTACCGCATTGCTCCGGCACGAGACCAGATCATATTCGTGAAGTACAGAGTTGAAGATCATGGAATATCTAAGGTAAGTTATTAAACACAGTGATGGAGGAATGCCTGCAGACAGTAGCCTCGTGGACATTAAAACATGCCCCAAAGCACTTCTGCTGTAAGATGCGATAAACAGCGACAAATTTAAAATACACTGCAACTATTTAAGAGGCACAAAAAGGCGGATAAGTGGTTATCTGCTGCAACCTGACCACTAGAACGCCATGATGTTACCAGAGGTCCTGATATGCCGTGTTCGACCGTTTAACTGCTACCACAACCAGCCTGCCCGTGATAATACAAGGCAACAAAGTTTACTGGATATAAATTAAACTTACAAGGCACATCATCAGGCCGTGACAATACTGGGGCAAAAATTAGGTCTTGTTCATGGCCGAGGCGATCACTCTTGATCCCTGAGAAGTTACAATATATCTACGCCCTCTCCACATGACATGGCTCTTTGGGCTGATAAGTGACATGACAAGGTTATAAGGCGATCACTCTTGATCCCTGAGATGGCTACTTCATATATATGGCCTCTCTGAATGATATGGTTCTTCGGACAGGGTCCTGTGCAACAACACTTTATACTTTTAGTGCGTAAGGGCATGGAGAAAAGAGAGCGTAGCGTGAAGTTAGGTTTCCATGCTTGAGCAAGGCTGAATCGTCGTCAAGCTGGCGAATGTAGGGGCGGTTAAAGGGTGATGAGATTGGGTAGGAGGACTTAGGTGGCAGGCTACCACCACAACCCGTAAAGAAGGAAGGGAAGGAGTGCCAGGCCGACCCGGCCCGAAGGCCAAGCCACTGACAAATGACTATCTTAGGCAAAACGCCCGTCTTTTATACTCGCCAGAAGGGCAGAAGTACTGTTAGCAAAATGGCCGCTTGGGGCTGTCTGCTGCTGCAGTAGCGCCACTTGGACACACTGAAAATACTTACTTATGGCAAAAAAATACTCAATTCGGTAAATAAAATATCTCGCCTGACATATAAATAACACTCGTGTTGCCGATAACACTATTATTAATACATACAAATATTTATATCACTTTTAGACACATTAAAAATAATAAACAACAAATACAATAAATATTTACATGTGTATTTCCCGTTATTATTTATTACCACACTTTACAATCTCTTGTGCACGGGATTGGTAACACTGGTGAAGCACTCAGCCATGTTTGTAAATAAACATTGGTAAAAAAGGTTTGCTGGCTGCAATTATACATGAAAAATAACATTGGATAACACCGGGATGTAAGTAAACGCTGTTTTACAAATAAAGACTGTGATCTGTGATCTTACATGGTAACACAATGCACTGGAATAAAAATACTGTAAACGGCAACACGGTGATCGGCAGTGGTGCAGGAAAATGCTAGTACATACTTTTAGGTTATTATAGTTTTGTGTTAAAATCATGGGATGAGCATTAATGTATTTTATAATGTGGCGCTATGCTAATGCGTAAGCCTCTCGGGGTCATCCCCATATTGCAAAAACTCCCAGGGTCTGAACCCATGCTAGTAGACTTGCGTGAACAGTAAAAGGTCCTTCAAGCCCGAACTCAGACGGAACTGCAGGCTCATTAACGAGGGAAGATCCGGTTCTCTCAGATTTTGAGGGACCTCCGACGCCAGTAGGTGCTCCTCTTGAGTCCTATAAAGACGCAGCTAAGTTTTAAGTTGAAGCTCATCATGTTTACTTAAGGAGATAAGTGTGGGAGCAGAAAAAATGAAGTGGTTCTAGTGAAAATTCTTACAACTGTCGAAAAACAACACTATGTTATCACCTGAGACTAACTAAGGTGAAGATTCCAACGCGGAGAAATGGTTGCTACTGCTACCACTGAAAGACTGGGGTCAACGTCGACCTCTTGTAGGACGAGCAACTTGCGCTAACATCACTTTACAGCCGAATTCAAACTTAGTTAAAATTACATCAATAAAATTTCTTCTTAAAATGACATGATGGCCCGAGGCCTGAAAGTGCACATAGTGTGACAATTTTTCCTCTACAAATACATTATCAATCAACATTACACTGTAGCAAAATCCTAAATGTGGTCGTAAAGAAATGTGCAGGAGTAGAGTATATACATAAATATAAATGAGATTATTGAAAAGAATGAGATGGTATGGCCACGTACAGAGAATGACAAAAAAAATTATGAAAGTAAGGTATAAAGCCAAAAGGCACCAGGAGAGACTGAGAAAGAGATGGGAAGAACAGATAATGGTAGAAGTTGAGTAGAGAGGAGAAAATTGGATGAAAGTGAAGAAAAAGGAATGGTGACAAGAAAGAAATAGATGACTGCATTTCACTATGCAGACCTGACAGAAGACAGATGATGAATGTTGGAATGGCAGGAAATAGGCCGCTAGGCTAACAAAGTAATATAACAGACAGAAGTGCAAGTACTTACAGTTGATACTTGTAAACAGGTACACACACACAAAGGGACGACACACACTTTTCCGCGGAAGCGCGGTCGCGACATTTCGCCAGTATTAAACTGGCTTCTTCTAGCGGCAAGACATGGCACACTGCAGTCCAACGGCAGTGTGTGCTCTGTTACCTGTAAGTCTAGGGGCCGGAAGGCGAACTAAGCATGGCGGGAATTTCAAACATGGGGCAGTAACGTAGATCTGGCTGTGATGATTTTTAAAGGTTAGGGGGGGATGAAAAAAGAGTTATCTGATATTGAGGCCTGGAGGTTGTCTGGATTTCGTGATATATTGGTGGGCCAGTTCCCAGCTTCTGAGCTCTGAACTATTGCAAGAAGATAGCAAGGATTTCACAATTCTGGTGCTGTAGCAGGCATCAAAGTCTTTGTTGTGGTAAACTGCATGAGCTGCAACTGGCTTTTCTTGTAGGCAGATGTTGCGCCCAGCTACGGCTTGCTTTGTGTCAGTTCTGTGGCCATTCATTCTTTGTCTAGTGTGTTGGTGATTAGACCTATGAACTCTGCATCACAGTGTTTACATTGGAACTGGTACATCAGGTTTGTTGTAGCACAGTTGTAGCTACCTTGGATGGGATATGTGTGGTTTGTCAGTCTGCTGTTAAAGTAGGTAGATGGCTGATGAATGGCACAGAAACCACAGCGAGAACTGTTACAGGGGTAGGCGCCTCTGGGGTTAACTGTTTTGCTGGAGGTTGCAGTTGGTGGGAGTTTCGGATGGACTAGTTTATTGCGGAAGTTGGGTGGTCGTTTGAAAATCAGTCTGGGGGCCCTGAAAACAAGTCTTGTGTTAACACTAAGATATTTAAGTGACCAAGTATTTCAGTTCATAGTTCTTGCCAATCATCAGGATACAAAAAAAAGAGGGCAGCGCAACCCTGAAATACTATCTGTTTACTATGACTATTCTGAGTTGTTTACGTTTTAGATTGGCTCTCCCTTCACCACACCACACTGCACCCCACCACACCCTCACTCTCTCTTGCTGTGTGTGGGCTCGCATGTCACGATATGGTTAAGGCCTAAGAAGGTACAACAGCACATTTATAAAGTCAGAAAGTTTTAGCATTGGAAACTATGATGAAACAAATATATGTACAAATACTGTACATACTAAAAATATACTATACATTGTAAAATTTATAACAAACTGTAGTGCAGCATGGTAAATCTAACACAACATAAATTTTTACACAATAGACCCTGTCTAAAAGTAAGTTCTGCACCAAATGACTGCCAGATGCATGCCATCAAAAGAATCATGCTTTATGTGTCATGGTTGCTTGTTTTGTCCTTCAAGTCAAGTGTAATATTTTTTAGACTTCATACAGTTATGAGTTTCCTAGCTTCTCAGAAATCCTGACAGTGTAAATTTTTTAAGGTGTGTAGGAATTGTTAACATACATTTTTTTTCTGCTTCTGGCAACTAACCTTCATGTTCTTCAGTTGTGAGGACTTTCTTTCGGTTCCTCTTGGGTGTCTTCATAAAAAGTGGAAATATTGTGCGTAGTCCCAGGATGTCAACAAATTTGTTACAGTTCTCTTTGCCGTCAGGACCAGACATGGCATGATCTACTACCTTCAGTGAACCATTACGAGACAACTTCTTCTCACTGAAACACAAGAACTTTTGTCTTTATTGCTTCACTGTAATTTAAAGTTCTCATCAATAAAAAGGAGTTTTCCCTTAGTATGGGACGAAAAATAAAATATTAACTTCAATGGTTAATAAAATTTGTCTTTTCAATTCAAACAATGTAATATAAAGTACACAGGTAAAAATAAACTACAATGGTGATAAGAATGTTTGTATTTTGAGGATAAACAGCCTAAAAAAATTGTACCAACTTTTTTTAACTTTTAGAAAACTCCTGTTAATACAAATCTCATCATTAAAAACAAAGTCTTTGGGTCTATCAGTTTTGTACATATTACATGTGGTTACACTGTTTTTCAAATTTTATATACAGTATGTATGACAAAGATAAAAAAAACTATTTGGCTCTAAAAAGAGTGGGAATACTGTAGCAATGTGTATGTTACTAACAAGTAATGTTGTACATCAACACACTGAGATAAAAATTCAATCTAACCAATATTTTGCTAATAAGACTGCTGGTGGGGCAATACAATAGCATAAATGTACTACAGAAACATATGAAGACTAAGGTACCAATTTCAGGTACACACTAAGTTCTACCACAAAATTACCTCGCATAAAGTTGCTTCACCACAAAGTTATCAGCAATTTGCCTATAACATTGAAATGTCTCAACAAACAGCCATTTTTATGCTACTGTATCCTAAAAATTTTTTTCATGTGTTTAATAAAAAAAAGACACACCCGTTTATTTTTTGAAGTGTAAAAAATTAGGAATTATAAATGTGTACATGCATTTTCTTTCATTGAGATCAAAAACATTATCACACTACAGCAAATAAACTGAAATATCAATAATTTTTTGGCAACATGACAACTGGCTCCTGGCCGTAAGCTTGTCCTAGTGGAAAAAATGTTGTACCTACAAATTTGTTTTTCAAAAAAATTATGTCCTCCTGAAACTTAACATAACTTATTATACCTGCAATTGGAATACAATCAATCGTAAGTTATGTTAACTGATGCAGTTGCACAGTGATTATGTTACACAGACAAAACTACAGTGCATGCTATAACTGTTCTACTTTCAAAATGTACAGTATAAAAGAACACAGTTTGAAGGAATGCACGATGCTGACCGAAGCATGAGGTTCATCAGCTGAAGGCCTTCACCCTTGAGGAACCGCTCTCTGTTGGGGGCATGCATCAAACTGGAGCACAGGCAGTTGAAAAGATTCTCCATCATCTCATTTTCCTCGCTTGACGATGGGTCATGTCGCTTGTAAAACTGCCAAAACACACACACACAAAACCCTGCGTCACTCTTACTACATATTCAGCAATACTAGTATTGTACAATACAGTAACAACATGCTCACTTTTACAGAATCAACAAAAACAGTTCCCCGTAAAATTCTGTAAACTTGACTTACAGACGAAGAAACTAACGTAAAAAAATATTTCTGAAGTTTCAGAATAGATCTCTAATTCACAGAACACTTTCTGTGGTTCTAGTACCTGAAGGTAGTGTTGTCGCTTAGCAGCCGTTCATTCCACAAGCATAAATTTGTTTAAGCTTTACTGTTAGTTACCCTTCTTGTGTATTTGCCATCAGATTGTAATATTGTACCTTGTGGGCAAAGAGAAGTGATACACATTCAAAAATAAATTTTACAAACAAATTTCTTAAACAGAATCATGATACACAAAAACTGTTAATAAAAATAGCTGATAATTTTGATTCTTTGTGAACAACTTGTACAAAGATCATACACGAGTGACTTCATTAAGTGCACATTAGCCCTACCAGTCCCTTTAGGTGCTTGGTCTACTAAAATTACTCCAAGTTCTTTGCACTCCATAACTGTAATAACGCACAGTGTCAATACTTTGATACCATTACATACACAGTGGCCCTTACATAACTGTGCCTGGTCACAACATAACAGTGGAAATAACTTAATTCCTCAGTATTCCAGCCCTAGCTATAACAAGAACTTCCAATGAGGATGCAGCTGTTTAAAGGACAGTTCTGTACAAATCCAACTACAACTTGCTACCTTAACAGCTTCACATTACCATGAGAAAAAAAAACTGTGAAATTCTAACTTTCCCTTAAAAACATAATATTATGGTTTTCTTTGGCCACTTAAGCAACGAAAACTAAACATCTGTCACGGCCATCAGTCATGCCAGGCAACATATACATAGGTATTTTATTTATCAGCAACATAATATTATGTACAAAATTCTGACCAAAAGTAAATGAATACTGTACTGTATTAATAAACACTAGCTTCTATATTATATTAAAATTAATTACTAACTACACCTATACTTAAAGTTTGTGCAAAGCATACTTATTTCGATCTGCAATAAATTATGGTTCAGCAACTGGTACTGAAAAGTTAGGTCACAAATTTAAGTGCTCTGGCAAAGAACAACATTAAAAATTAAAGAAGTTCTGCGACTGGTAATTTATAGTTATCATAAATAATGTCTTCTAGGTGCCAGCTACACGGTGTTGTCGAGCGGTCGTGCGCTGTGGGTCTTTCTGGTACTTTCGGCGTGCAGCGGCTTTCCGGGGACACTGGGCGCCTTTGTCAACACTCCCCCGCTCCCCTGTCCCACATTAACAGCTGTAGTAGGGCAGGCGCACGGGTGAGATGTGCAGTGCAGCACATTTCTGTCATTCTACTCTCGCACAGTCCCCCCCGCCCGTGATGTCAAACGTCGCTGATGAGTGAATGCCCTGTGGGACAGAGAGGGTAGATGTTGCGCTGGACTAGAATGGTCACTGCTGACCAATCCAGGAAGGTAAATCATGGAAGGTTCTGGACAGCGCAACCAGTGTTTATAAATACCTGCCGGCCATGTTTTGGCGAGCATTTGGGAGCCTTTTCTTTGTTGGACTTCTTTGAGCTTTTTATGTTGAACTTTTTCCCGGTCTTGGTCAGAGCTTTTTGGTACTTTTGTTTTGACAAATGTTAGGAGCATGGCGATGGATGAGACTACGCTGGACAGGAACATCAAAACGATAAGTATTCTTTGTATTTCTTATTTTTATTATTAATTATTATCAATTCCCCTTTGGTTTTCGGGTTCGGTATTTATTGTAATAGTCATGGATACGTTTACGTGTGTATTTGCTGTTGGCCAGTACAATCGCAGTTTACTTAATGTTTCATAGTAATGTACCTAATGACCTTGAGTTTGATTGTAATGACAGAAACCAATTTACTTATTTTGCCGTAGTTATCCTTTCTTAATGTAATACTGTATCTGTTTACGATTCAACACAATTGATAACATCCTTATGTAAATTCACACTTTAAAATCTTTTCCAAATTGTGTACTATTTTGAATAACAATAAGGTATTATGTTTTTTATAACCTTTTATATTAATCTTTTGTAATAAACACCAATTATTTGAATTCATTCTTTTATTTCAAGTATTAGATCTGTGGTCCCCTTAACATTAATTAATAGCCCCTTATTGCAGAACATTCATCTCAATTAAATTACTTTATTAACAGTTGATGGTATGTGACACATGACGATACAAGATAGGAGACGCTGCCTGTATGGGACGATAGTCTGTGTTTCCATCTACAGTACCCCTCGCATAGAAAGTTTGCCAAGTGGTGTTATTACTTTATTTCAGTAGATTTGTTGTACTCTACCTAACATAAGTTATTTCTGTAGCTAGGCTACTAGGTGGAAGTCATGTCTTTAAAGTGTTTGTTTTTATTTTACTTAAGGAGCTACGTACCGTACTTATTTATTTCCCCCACAGTTCTTTTTAATAATTAGAGTTTATTTTGTGTTTATTGTTTAACTTTTTGGTTCAGTCAATTACTTGTAATGGTTATTTGTTTTCCACCTCGTAGTCTTGCATAACTGGACTTCAGTTACACACACCCCCAGTCTTCATTTACATTCAACACTTTAGTTACAGACAAATATTTAACGTAACTTTTCCAATCAGACGACAGTCTGTCTTCCCACTTCAATATATATATTTTTTACATTATATATTTTTACTACGCCCAGCCTCCTGTCAAATGTATGGTGGGAGTCACCGGATAAGTTATTCGGCAGCGATCCAACTTCCCTCGTGACAATACCTATGTTTCAGTGTGACTATTGCACACTGAAGGTTAAAGCAGTAAGTTGTTTATGTAGATTTGTGATTGGTGTCTGTGAAATGCCATTTAACCTCCTGTGCTCTATGTTTACCTTCATGAATTGCAGTGGTTTTGAGGTTAAATGAGGCTTAACAGCAGAATATTTTGAATACGTATCAAATTTTCAAATTTAGTGCAAACACTCCTGAATTACGTTTATAGGGACGTAAATGTCAGTAAAAACATCTGTAATGTTTATACGTAATCATTAACACATAGTACGTATTAATTGTTGTTAAATAATGTAATATGCTTACTATCTACAGTTTATAATACATTTTAATTCTCAGACAAGCTCAGCTGCGAGCTGGCAACGCCACATAAGTATCTGCCATCATCATCTCACTGCACTGCTTCCGCGCTGTCCTTGCTTGGACCAGCAAGCTGCAATCTCACTGATTCACTAAATACTTTCTCATGTATGAGCTTTGTGTCACAACCGCGAAAGTTTTGGTTAGTGATCCATTCATGTTCAAACAAGTGAATTTCATTGAGATAAATTGTGTGTTGCCATAATAAAAGATGCTTGAAATAATAAACAGGAAGGAAGAAGTTACATAAAACTACTCTGATACAATGGTATGGCTGAAATCACATTTTAGGACCTATTGAAAAAATCAGAAATGCTACTTGCCAGTAGTCTTGTGTTGATGATAAAAAGAAAGGATGTGAAGAAGCATACAGTTTGATAACATCAGCTTGAGGCTGGGAAAATGTGCGAGAAAGAAAAGAGAGGTGAAAGGATGCACCAATGTGGGGTTTTTTTTTTTTTTTTTTTTTGCTGGGAGAACTGCAGAAAGGATGGTTTGAGAGGGTGGGAAGAGGATAGAGGATTGTTTGACAACAGATATGTGATGTACCACAGATGCCATAGCTTTGACCTTGAGCTGTAAATTCTCCAGCTGGTCTTGGTAATGGTTAGATTGGAAAGGGAGAGACTGCCAAATACAATAAGTAATATAGTTACGTCGTACCGCTTTACATCATTTCAGATTAACGTCGCTACTGTTTTTGAGTACACATTCTACAATTTAAGTAGCTGCTGATTCAGAATAATATTGTTAATTCATTCACTTGCGCCAGAGTTAACATTCTTATGTTCCAAAAATAATTGGCTGTGGCGAGGATAGTCTGACTCAATTTAAGTTGTTTCAATTTGTGTCACTGTTTTTAGCAACGTAACCATGACGTAAATCACGGACTTCTTGTCAAACAAAAAGTCAGTATTGAACTAAATAGACCATATCAGAAGTTACACAGTTGCAGGGGAATTAGAGTTGATACTTGTGACATTTCTAGAAAGTTCAGAGAAACTAGTATGGAAAGTAAAGAACAATTACTACTATATACAGTCCAATTTTTAAGTGTGACACATATTTAAAAACACTGATGTCAATCGTACGGAGCCAATTCCGTGGCAGAATATTCCAATACTGGGCAAACCATCGTGCAATATACTTCACCACTCTGTCCACCTACTTTATTCACCTTAGATCAACCTGTATCACAATCCCTAGACACTTGTATTCTGTGGCTTCCTCTATCTCCTGCCCATCCCATCTGTATACCACTCTACTCACCACTCTCTTGTAAACCTCACCAACTTGGTTTTACACACATTAATTTTCATTCTGTTCTTTTCTGTCCAGGACTACAAACAATCAATATCCTCCTGCAAGTTATTTCCACTGCCCACCTCTGTATATACAGTGGAATCTCTTTGTATTGAACCTAGATGTCCGCATATATGAAATACATTCTGTGGTCCCATTTCTTATTTGTTTGCATTTCACAACCACAGCTATTGATTTCTGCATGTATTGAAAATTTTTGTCAGTCCCCAGAGAAACAATGGATAGAAGTTCCACTTTAGTACACAGTCATCTGCAAATACTGTAATCATATTTTACCTGTGATTCCGAATCCCATGTCATTTACCATTATAGTGAATAACAAAGGCCTCAACACACTTCCTTGCAGCACTCCTGATGTGACCTCTCCCTCGCGGGCACTTTCATTTTCTGACTTTGTCCCCAAAAAGTCCTCAATCCAGTCATCAACCACCCATTTGTCATCCAGCAGTCCTTCCACTTTTCTCATTAAGATTCCATCGGGAACTTTGTCAAAGACCTTCTCGAAGTCTATGAAGCAGGCATCCACTTGCTTCCCCTCATCAAATGCCTGAGCCAGATCCTCTAACAAACCTCCCAACTGAGTCTCACATGACTATCCCTTTCTAAATCTGTATTGGTATTCCTGCATCCATTTGCTGTTGTTCATAACATATACCACATACTGTACCATCAATCTCTCCATCACCTTCCCTGTATTCAATGTCAGACTCACTGGCCTGTAACTACCTGGCTTCCCTCTATCACGACCCTGCTTATTTAAATGGGACCATTAACACCTCCTTCCATCCTTGAGGTACCCTACTCTCTTCCAGCGATCTACCAAACAATACCTCTAGGTATCTACTAACTCCTTCCCTCCAAACTTCAGTGCATAATTTCCTATTCCATCTGGCCCCACTGCCTTATTGCTCCTCAATTTCTTAATCACCCTTTATAAATCACAATCCTTCACACAAAACATTTTATTAACCCTCTTAACTCCTATGAATGGTCTACTCCAAATGTCCTTTGCCTCTTACACTGACATGTATTGTGCCTGCAACAGTTCAGCTTTTTCCCTGTTATCTGCGGCAACCCTTCCGTCCGTTCCTCTCAAAGTTGGGATCCCTTCTCCTCCGCCACTCACCTTTCTCATATACCAAAATAATTTTCCCCATTCCTTACCATTCCCTTCCTCCAACATACTATCTAAAAACCTGTTCCTTGCCTGCTCGATCATACTTTCCAACTCCCTTTTAACTGTTTCATGGATTCCCTGGTCCCTTGTATTCCATTTAGTCTCCACATCTCCTGCCATTTTTTTGAGTTGTTTCCCCTTTTGAACTGGGTCAAATATATATATATATATATATATATATATATATATATATATATATATATATATATAGAGAGAGAGAGAGAGAGAGAGAGAGAGAGGGGGAGAGAGAGAGAGAGAGACTCTCCCTCACATAACTCCCTGCATCTTCTTGACCTTCTTAACAACAGAACTCCCTAGGCAGATAACTTCAGGTTCCTGCTTATCTAGCCTTTCATCAGCTGTTACACTCTCCCCAGTCTGCCTGCCTTTGCTTGCATCACCTTTTCCCTTATGATCTACTCTAGCTCCCTCCTGCTTCTCCCTTGCTACATCTCCATTCTTCTCCCCATCATCTGCCTTATATGGGTCCCTGACACTAATCTCTGCATAACTGGCCTTACTCTCCACTACTGCCTTTTTCCGTACCTCTGCTTCTAGCTCCTCTACCCTCTTTCACAACTTATGTACTTCTAACTCAGCCTCCTCTCCTTTGTCTCTCCTCCTCACATTCCCTCTGAGCTGTGCTATGAAAATCTACTAGATTCCTTTTTGTCTTCTTTAAATCCCTCTATAGTTGTTCTACTCTCTCTACCAATCTTCCCAACCCAGTCACCCCTTTTATTCCCTTCTCTACTAACTTGATTCTCCCCATTATCTCTATCTCCTTCTTGTTCACTATCTCCACTATTCCTTCTTTCCACTCCACCTTCCTATTTAACAACCCCCCTTCCCCAAAAAAAAAAATCCTTCAACTATATTAACCCCTCCCACCCCACCAAGTTACCCAGTACGGTCAAAGTCTAATCACTTTTTTTAATGGCTTGCAGCAATATTCTTAGTGAAAATGTCATTAAAATTAATTAACTAGTGACTTTGCCTTTTACTAAACACAGGGAAAAATATGAATAAAAAATATGTCAAGCTGTGTTGTAAACGTCAGGTTATTCGTTTCACTCTTCCGTACTGATTTCAGTTCTTTACCTAAAGAGATGATGTAGATGTAAGAAAAAAAATTATATTGTTTTGTGTCCTCTTTCTTAGCTAGTCTGTCACGTATCAAAAACATACGATACAGTACTTACAAACACACTTGTAAAACTACAAAAGAAAGGGGACATAAAGCAGCAGAAGCAGACCTGGAAGTGAATAACGGATGAAGGAGAACAGGTGACGGGGGAGCAGAGAGAGAAATGGCGGTGGTGGCTGTGGCATTGTTGTCAAAGACGTGACAGTTTGATGAGGGTTCAAGAACAAATGAATGGCTGCTGTATTCTTATGGCGTGTTTGTGCGGCTATTCTGCGTAGCTGCCAGCCCTCATAGTCACTCTACAGAACAGTAGTTTCCAACACAGATAAAAAAGTTTAAAAACAATTACAGTAGAGCCCCGATTTAACGAACTCGGGAATAACGAAAACAGCGATTTAACGAAAGGATTTTTTTAGAAACCTTCAAAAAATAACAAAAAAAAAAAAAAGTATTAAATAACTAAATCACTTTGATAAAATCGAATATCAATTGTAAGTTCAGTCCTTTAAAAATACTAGCACCAACCGTCGTATATACTTATTTCTCCATAGTATAGCATCGTCGAGAAACAAAAAAAAAAAAAAAAAAAAAAAAATTCTTTAAAATTTGTTGAAAACTTTGGTCGCAAGAGTGTTATTTAGAGATAAGCACGCGCGGGCGCGGCCGAGCGAGCGACGCTGTCTTGCATAACAAGCGCGCGCCTAGATCCTCATCCTAGTGATGGGCAAAATCGGATTATAATAAATCGAGTACTCGATTTTTCTTAAAGTTCTCAGTTTCCTATTCTTGCTGGGTGATATCGATTCAATCACTCGCTTTTTTTATCGCCTGTAAACGGAGTTTTCGCTACTCCCGAGTTCTCACATTTTACCACTAGTTTCACTTTCCGATTACGTGTTCTCGCTTTACCTTGATCCGATCCGAGTTACCGCTTGCAACTTCGAGTTCTCACACAAACCAATCGTTTCTCTTCGTAATATG
>PNEQ01125606.1:0-10940 GCA_003012365.1 Medauroidea extradentata | reverse complement strand
TGTAGCAGCACCCAAATTTCACTTCACATTATCAACTTAATTACACTTGTAAGCATTAAGTTTTTTTTTTAACAAACTTCCAAAACAAAGCACATAATTACCTATTACTCATTAAATTTCAATAGTACTGGGAGGCTGCACCATAACCTCTTACCACTCAAACACCATTACTACTTCACAAATTCATACAGCAACATATGCTCTATAATTACCTAAGACATACCTATTTGCACCACGACGAGGCACCCTTCCAACAATTATAAAACAAATATTTGCCTATTTGCACCACGACGAGGCCACAACCACAATAAAACAACAAATATATGCCTATTTGCACCACGACGAGGCCGACTTCAACACAGGGCCAACCTTATTTGCTCCACGACGAAGGTTCCCAAATCACCATAACATAACCTCACAACGTCGACGCTTCCTTTTACTTAAACCATGATTCATACCTCCATTCACACACCTTCTCCTACTACAGCCCCTTCCTCCTTCCCTTATTCCTTTGCAGCACTCCCCGTTACATTTTACTAATTTAATAAATCTCCCAATTATATTGACCAGTTTCTAACCTCAACTTCAAACCATTAACTCCCTTAACCTCTTCCCATTACCATAATTATCTATAATGCCCTATATTCATCAAACTTCAACTCTGAAACTTAACCACAACATTTGTTTACACTGCTGCTACACCTAAATACAGGTAAGTTAATCATTTTCCAACTTAATTTCTCAAATAATAATTGTTATTTTCTCCACTGCTTTATTAATGTCTGCATAATTAACCTCTACTTGTTCATATTACCCCAACTTCAACATTTGTTTACATTAACATAAATTATTTCTCAAGCCTCTGCATGAATCCATAATAAACCTCAGGGTTGACCAATGTCAAGAAATTTCTAATTATGTACCTATACTTTACTAACGTTTTATTTAAAAATTTCATACTTCAGTTACTTCTACCTTGCCCACAAGGTGAAAAATTGAATCAACAAGCTTACTCACACTTCACAAAAATCAATATTATTACTGTACTGAAGGTACTTAACTACTTAATTCCCATGTTGTCATAACCCTTGTGGTGCCATAACCCATATAATAATTTTGATTAACTTGTAAAATGTTTTCATTAAAAATTATATACTACACACATGTTTTTGTATCCTGTCAAAAAGGTCCCTCACACCACATCATTCCTCTTGCTCCTCTGAGCACAACACAGGGTACACACTGTCAACTCTAACCTTTATTTTCACCTTTCCTCGTGTCCACTCCTGCACTCCCCATCTCTCAACTCTTCTCTGCACCCAAACACATCTCTGCACCTCCAGCTTCCAAACCCATACTTCACCCCCCAGTTCTTCCTGGCCTGTCAACGTCACTGGATCTAGATGCCATTTCTGCACCCCCCACTGTTCTACCTCTCTGAGCCAACAACACATTGTAACAAATTTTGTCTGGCCCTAAAAATGCTCTGTTCATCTCCAAGTTCTGCAATCTCATCCCCCAGTTACTAATAAATTTGCCTTTCCTTAATAGTTTCACATCAGTCACCACTTCAGTTCCCTTAATTCCTTTACCTGCTCTCTCATGGTACATAAAATTAATGTCATTAATAGGCCTAACCTCACCTTTACCATCCTGCACCTGTGTCACCGTTTGTTCCTTTAGGCCTACATCTACAACCTGTTCTAATCTATTAAACACTTCTGCAAAACTCTTAATTTCCTTTTTCAGCTCTTCCTTTGCCTCCTTAACTTCTCCCTTAATTTCTCTTGTCAGTTCTTTTGTTACTCCTACTATTGTCCTAGTCTGTGTTTCTATTATTGCCCTAGTCTGGGCCTCTAACATTTCTTTAATTAATTCTAATAAATTTTTTCCTGTAGTTGCCATGATTTTTAATTATATTTACAACTGGTTTCAGAAGTGAGACAGTGTATTACTGTAATTTACCTGTATTCATTAAATAAAAACTATGTTTACAAACCGCTTGTTGTCTTCTCGGTGACTTAAGGCACACAAAAAAAACAGTACTTGATAACAATTTAGAACGGCTCACAGCGGCTACCTGCCCGCACTGGTAAACACTGATTAGTTGGGGCGTCATGGCGGCAGGAAGAGGACATGTTAAACGTGGTAGAGGGGCTGTGAAGCCGAGAGGACGGATTCGTTAGGAGAAATCAGTCTTTATTTGTTTCTCGTTTTTGCATACTGCCTTTTTATTTCTAGTAATGTAACCAGCAGGAGGTATTGATAACCGCGCAGTCGGAATTAGGGTAGATAAAGTGCCGGACCAAGCACTACTACGGAGGAAAACGGCAAGTTGTAACCCGTAGATATAAAAGTCACCTCAACTATTTCTGGGCGAGCACTCGCAATGTTAATGGCCTGTGTCTGTTAAATTGTGTCAAAAGAAAGATTACATAAAAGAAAGAAAATACCAATATTATGATTTTTATTTATTTATTCATCTGTGGTTGATTAACCTCACTGCTATCCGGGCACTAATCTAATAGGCCCCGCCTCTACATCAGCTCGCTGTGTTTTTGCTTTGCTTTTGCCGGCTAACTACTTGTAATAGCAACGGAGGAGGGTTACGTCCAACATCTATATAAACAAACAACATACATAGAAGAAGCACCCGTCACATTCTGACCGCCCGAACAGGGACATCTAGATAATAACAGCACGTGACGGCGAGAAGCAGCACCATCACATTCTGTCGCCGCGAACAGGAACGACGTAACCTCCAAAATATATATATATAACAACAACACGGCGACGTAGACACAGAGCAGAGACCCATTACATTCTGGCGTCCCCAGAACAGGGACGTCTAGATAATAACAACACTGCAACGTAGACGTACTAGAGACGCAGACCCATCACAATACGAGAAATTGCGGTTCAAGGTGAAAAGTTAAGTGCTGATACATCTGCAGCAAGTGATTTTTGTCACGAGTTCCAAGAATTCATTGAAACTGAAAATTTACAACCGGAACAAATCTATAATGCAGACGAGACTGGCCTGTATTAGAAATGTCTTCCTTCCAGGACACTAGCTTTTGAATCTGAGCGTAGTGCACCGGGCCACAAGTCTAGTAGAGAACGATTGACGGCCATGTGTTGCGCAAATGCTACCGGCGCACACAAAGTGAAACTTTGTGTAATAGGCAAAGCAAAAAAGCCGCGTTCTTTCAAAGGAACAGAAAAATCTAATTTGCCTGTTTCATATTTCAATCAAAAGGGAGCGTGGATGGATCAACAAATTTTTAAATCTTGGTTTGATCATAGTTTTGTGCCACAAGTGCGAGAGCACTTACAATCGAAAGGCCTGCCACAAAAAGCTGTATTGCTACTGGACAATGCACCGTCACATCCTTGTGCAGACGTTTTGAAATCGGACGATGGACAAATATTTGCCACCAAATTTAACATCACTGATTCAGCCCATGGATCAAGGTGTTATTGCCACGATGAAGAAACTGTACAGGGGCAGTCTTCTAAGGAGACATTTCGAAGAGGGCATTGATCTCAAGACGTTCTGGAAAAGATTAACTGTGTTGGACGCAATTTATGGAGTGTCAAAAGCTTGGAACTCAATCAAGCCCACAACCATATCTAAATCTTGGAAAAAAATCTTCCCAGACATCAAAATTGAAGATTTTGCAGGGTTCGAGGGTGAAGAATTTTCGGCTGAAAAGCTATCCGCTTCTTTACGTGGCATGGAAGGGTGCAAAGATGTTGATAGTGCCTATATTACAGAATGGTATGAGGTGGACTGTACCCTGCCAGGTCACGAGGTGCTGAGCGATGCAGAGATAATACAACGCGCACAAGGTAAAACAGGAGGAGAATCAGATGACAGCGCATCTGGATCGGAAGATAGTGATGGTAACCTGATTCCACAGAAACATATTATGCACTCGGCGGTGCTGGAATGGACTGAAAATTTGTTGAATTATTTAGGGCAAGAGAGTGATACACCGTTGGCGGTTAAACTCACTGTTAGAAAAATTCGTAGCGCGATTAGGAAAAATGAAAGTGCATTAAAACAACAAAAATCCTTTAAAGATTTTTTCAAGCGAAGTAGGCATGGCTTGTTTGTCGTATGGCAAGTTTTCATTAGTGTAATATGTATGTAGGCCAAATTTTTTTTATTGTTTAAAATTATATTTTGTGTAGGCCTAACGCAATTTAGCGTGTTTAGGATGAAGTCTCAAATGGTTTTTACTTATTTAAGACGAGTAACTTAAACTTTATGTGCATGGCTACAGAATTTTCGTGGGCTTAAGGATAAGAAATGCATTAACGTGTTTCAAAGTGTATTAAAATGTTTATTAAATAAACTTTCAGTCCCTCCCCAATTCTTGTTTTCGTATTTAATAAACTTAGATAAGAAAAACGTGTGAGATAATTGTCCAAGATTGGTTCTTTCTGAAGTGAATTTTATTTTCAAACGGCTGGAAAGTCAACAGAAAATGGAAGCATGTGCGACAAACGTAAGTAGAATGTGTCCCTGTGAAATGTTTATTTTTATAATAATGTAGGTGCAAAGATATTTTACTTGAACGCACTTTATACTGTATAACTTAGTTTACCTCCCAGAGTTTCTTTATGTTCGTCTGTTACAATTTTTTTCTGTGCTTAAGGGTGCAAAGATATTTGACAGCCTTATAAATTATTACCTACATAATACTATAATAAAATAAACTCACGCCCGACGACATTTAGTAACGGCCGCAGTCATTATTTATCGAATAGGGCTATGAATGATGGAGGGGGGGGGGGGTAGAGACTTTTTGTTTACGAGCAGGTCAAAAAAAAAGGTACAGGCGGATTATCCAGAGTTTTGAATTATCCGACACCTCGGCCCCCTCCATCAAAACGGTTAATCGAGAGTTGACTGTAATTGTAAAAAGTCAGCATAAATAATGTTACATATCTCACTTTTTTTATCACGGGACGCAAGTGCAAATAATCATACTGCATACCACTGCATTCTATCAGTAATATAATAGAGCACGCGGCACTGCAGCACATTCTGAGACGTGAAGCACATCTGTGAAGTAGTTCTTGTGCTGTCCCCCGCCGCACTGTGGAGACTGGGTACCTAGATGCTTGTTCACACGCCAACCGCCAGGATGAGGATCTACGCTTGTTATGCAACACAGCGGCGCTCGCTCGGCCGCGCCAGGGCGTGCGTATTTCAAAATCACTCCCATGGCCAAAGTTTTCAACAAATTTTAACTAATTTTTTTGGATTTTATCCGTTTTAACGGATATTTAAAGGTTAAAATGGACAGACGGATAATGTTAAGATATTCACGGGTATTTCTAACATCTGTGTTTGTCAACAATTGACACAAAAATAAGCGACGCACATGAATGGATTAGCGAGATTCACTAATCTTTTTTGTGCTTCTTTTAAACCTACAAATCTTTCCCTTTACTTTTGCAGAAAAGGTCATTCTATATACAAGCAAATAAATAAAGAAAAATTTTTAAAACCCCTCATAATGCCTGCCCCATCTTTTGTACCAAAAATTTTGGTGAAAACATGCGGTGATTATGTTAATAAATACGTGTATTTACATTTTATGTGCGGCGCCATGATACAAGCAAATTACGTCTCATTCGAGGCCATAATTCAACTTATGCAGATACAGTATATTAATTTTTCAACAATAAGTAGTAGTTAGTTGAACATTTTCGCACTCATTCTACAAATTTTTCCAAATAGGAAAACTGGTTGAAAGTTTTACTGCTACTTTACCAAAACAGATTAGAAAATAGTTCAGCCTGTATAAAACATTAATAGTAAATGGTTTCCTGTATTAACATCTCAATTTTTTACAATTATATAATAATTTCTATACATATTAATTTCACTATCAAAATTCTACAGCAAGAATCTTCTAAAAAAATTCGGAAAAGTACGTAGACGTAAGTTTGAATTATTACAGGATTTTACAGGATTTTTTTAATGCTAATTACAGGATTTTGGAAATGAACTTGGTGGCATCCCTGGTTTAAGCTTTTCTACGGAGAAATAAGTAAATACAGCGGTCGGTGCTATATTTTTAAAAGGACTTAAATTACAATTGATATTAGATTTGATCAAAGTCACTTAGTTATGTAATAAATTTTTTGTTATTTTTTTTAGGTTCCTAAAATCCTTTTATTAAATTGCTGTTTTTGTTATTCCCAAGTTCGTTAAATTGGGGCTCTACTGTACCTCTGTGTACGTCAACAACAGTATCAAGTTATACTGGGAGTCTGACACTCCCAAGCCTGGAAACCAAGAAGATCCTCGTATTGGTGCATAGTTTGCAATTTGTGGATCAACGGTCCTACGTGCTAGACGAGAACTTGAGTGCCCCTAAGCAGTGTTTGTTGTGATCGCCATTTGGATGTCTTTGGGTCCGCTCGGCCATAGTCGGCAATGCTCGTGTGCTCCCTCCTTCCTCCCCTCTCCCTTCCCCTCCGCGCCAGCTGAGTTGGCTGGAGCGTGTGTGCTGGACAGTCAGTCTTCTACGTCCCGGTTAGTGGGTAGTTGTGTGGGCTCGCGACCACGGCGACACTCCCTGACATGTACTTGGTAAGTTTACAGTTTTCTTGTTATATTTTCTGGTTACCATTTTCTATTCTAGTTCGGTTTGATTCTGTTTATTCTTCTGTTGAGTTTGACAATCAGGGCTGTGTCGTCGTGAACGCAAGCTTGGCACAAGCGGGATGTGTTTCCCTGCTTTTATTAATTTGGTTAATAATGGAGAGCTGGTGTATTAGCTCGTGCACATTTAAGTAATGATGGTTCCTAATTTAATTACGTCTTGTTTAACAGCTTTGATTATTGTTCTTGGGTCATGCCCAGTTTGACGTCGCCGTCATGTTTGTAACTGCTCAATGTACCTGATATTGATGTCCTAATACATTTGCTGCTATTAAGATCTTGCTCTAACGTTATTAGTAGGTTTGAACCTTGTAGCTGTTGTGTACTAGTGATGTTGAGTGTTAACTCGTGGAAGGTTGTGTAAAGGCAGCTGTGTGCCTTGGTGTGAGGCAACTCGACTAAGATTGGCAGCCTGTGTAAACTGTGTCTGCTCAAGATGCGGGCACAAAGTGAATGTGTCTTCAGCACAGCAGGTGCTATTTGTGATACAGTCTAACCCCGATTCTACGGACACTCACGGTTCCCCAAAATTTGTCCGTACGAACAGATAGGATCAAATTTCTGCTTGACAGGACCCCCCCCCCCTCCTTCCCCCTCAGCCCGGGCGTGAGAGAGAATCAGTAAGAAGTCTCTTGAGGATACAATCACGTTTCAAGAGACTTATCCGAAAGCAGGTGTTCTTACACATATTATCTTAGTACGCCGAAATATTCTGCGTAAATTAATACTCCATTTGTGCGTAAAAAAAATAAACGAGTAAATAAAAAGACGAAAAACAAGAACACAACGTCGCCATTAACTTTACGTGCAGCGGGTAATATTTGCCGTGTTTACTTACGCCACTGGCAAATAGGACGTTTAACAGTGTTTCAGGTTGATAAAGAATAATAACAGTGTTTCAGGTTGATAAAGAATAATTACAGTGTTTCAGGTTGATAAAGAATAATTACAGTGTTTCAGGTTGATAAAGAATAATAATTTTGATAGGATGCTGCAATATAAACAAAATAGTACCCGAAATGCACGTCAATAACTTCTAAACATAAACGATTATAAACAAGGCATGTTGGTTTCTCTTTACGGTGCAGAAGTTATATTCACGTCTTTTTTATATATTAAGTTAACGTTTGTATAATGCGATATATTCTGACCTAAATTATACTTCATTTCTTCAAATAAGATTACAAAGTCAGTTAAAATGAACGAAAACTCTTAGCGTTTAACGTCTCTGAACAATATGATACAACATACGTTTACATGTTTCGTGTGAGAAAATAAAGTATTTTATCTTACTTCCTGTGATAAAACATAGATTATTGAAACTATCCAATGCAATTATGAGCAAAATAATGTCCGTAAAACACGAACAAGTAAAATTAACGGTGAACGACTATAAAAATACACTGCTTCAGCGTCGCATGTAAGCCTAACTTCATAATAGTATGTATAAACGGCTCGTGATTACATTTGGCCTATTACGAAATTATACGTAACCAACATATTTTGACGTGTACACTTTCCACTTCGAAATTGTAATCAAAATCCAAATCTTTGTCCGTGAAGAAAAGCTAAAATCAAAAACGTAAACATAGCAAGTAATTCCTCAGGAAGAATGGTGCCGCTGTGACTTGTGTAAGCGAGGGGGGAGAAGAGAAGGAAAATGGCAGAGTTACAAGTTTTTTTCTGCTAGTGACGCCCACCCAGTGCCGTCATGGGCTGGCAGCGGCAGCGATGGGCAGAGCATGAGCTATGATGAACAGCACAGACGTCGCCAGAGAGAGAGAGAGAGAGATAGATAGAGATAGATAGAGATAGAGAGATATATATAGAGAGAGAGAGAAAGAGAGAGAAGCGGGTGCCGCTCTCTGAGAAACAGCTGGTGGCAGGTCAGTGACCTATCTTGCGCTCTGCGGCTTACGCGCACAACTGTGTTTCGTGATGAATTTTTACCGTTTTCATCGTGAAACACATTATTTGAAGGCTGACTTCTTACACCTATATTGCTTATACATATTGTGACTTATAACGACGTTTTAATAGATCTGTGCGACTCATTTTCAATTACTAAAATTTTTCTTTTTTCAATTTAATTTTTTATTGTTCGTGGGAATCTGTACGTACGAGCAAAGTGTACGTACGAACAGAGTGCCGTACGAGCAGGGTTTGTAGCCTAATGAACAACAAATCATACAGAATCTGTCATAAATAATAATCATAACTTGATTTTTTTGACTATACTTTTAATAATCCTCCAAATACAAACATAAATGCAAAACAATATAATTAACTGTGAGATTAAATAATTAGGGTGCAACAATTGTTAGGCTCTGCAATATATTGGAAATGGAACAGAGAATCGAGAACCGACTTTTAAGAATCGAACCGAGAACCTGTACAAAATTGGAACCGATCCATCCCTATTAAAAACTCCACAAGTAAAATTTTAGTAAATAAAAGTAAGCAAAGTGAAAAATTACTGTTCACCAATCACGCAACAGCACAAGGTCATTGGTACAAGACTTCACTTTGGAAGTGATTAGGCAGCCTCGGCCACACTTTGCCAAAGAGTATCATAGTGGAAGACATTCCTCTCTGAAGCATGCAATGTGCACTGGCGGTTAAATGCTGTGGTAGATACTTATCTCTACATCATTCATGCCAGACCACGGCCATAGAGAAACAGGTCTGACAATTGGAGTTGAAAACTGACAGTTATGACTGACTGGTGCTACTAATACTGGTGTTTTAGCATACATAAATAGAATAAGAAGACCGGTATCATGATGCTATAATGCACTGTTAAAAAACATTTCATTACTTGTGGCATTTATAGAGTCATACAGGGGTGATAGATAGGCAAGTGTCCAGACCTGTTATGGTAGGACTGTGCACCAGACGTCACTTATTTTTGAAAATGATTAGAAAGATGTAAACTCGCAAAAATAATTTCGGTGGCTTAATTCTTTGACTTAATGCTTCAGGTGTAATAATACAGTATAATCACGTTCTTACGACCCCTCGTGGTTTCCGGTAAAAGGGTTGTAAAAAAGAGAGTGTCGTAACAGAAGAATACGAACATTTTGTACTGATTTTGGAACCACCAGTACCCCTATAATATAAGTCAAAATTTGCCATTTTTTCGACGTGAAATTTATATTCAGTCATCTCTGTTGTAAAAAATAAAGTTTTTAAATTTTAAATACAAATAATTTCAATCGCTAGAAGTCTCAGTAAAACATTATATTCTAAAAGCAATCTTCAGTCTCATGTCACAAAAAAAAAATAGCATAAACGCAGTGCAATATGCCCACTTTCATAGACGTACTTTGGAAAAATTGTATAAGTTATTACTGGAAACTTAACTTCTTATTTAAGAATATATTATACAGACGTCCTAAGTCATTGACATTGTTGGAAAACCTGTGTGCAACGCGTGTGGCGGTGCTGCTGCATGACTTTTTCCAATTGTGTAGGATAGAGGGGAGAGAGGCCAGCTGACCTTGGCTCTTCTCGCTCTTGTTCTCAACAGGCTGTGTGCACAGGATTAGTTCTGCTCGCCTTGCGTGAAGCATATTCAGTCAACAGAACTTGTATTATTTTTATGGAAGTATAGTGCAACAATTTAAAGACTTTCAGTAATACATAAAAAATGCTCAAGTTCAAAGTATTTCTAGCGAGCAGTAACCAACCAATCTGTTGCATGAGCGTTCTATTGAAGAGCTACAAAGGTTGCAGCTGCACGTATTTAATAATTTTACAGTTGTGTCGCAACCTTTTAATCATGTATTTTTCAAGGGAATTTCCTGACATTTGTTAGAGGAGCAGGCCAGAGATAGACTGAAAGATTGACAGCTCGGTGATGTTAAGTCATCACTTCTTGCATGTTGGTGCGCTGGTGGCCTAACTCACCATATGTACACGTTCAAGCGTTCCACTTGAAATTTTGTCCATCAAAATTTTTCTTTCACGACTACGATTTTAAATTCGTTATCCTATTGTTGTGAGCTAACAGATTTTTTAAAAATTACCTTATATTCTAATGGAACATGCACGAGGGTTTAACCCTTAATTTGGCACAAGAAATGATGCAAGGAAAAAATTATTTAAAAAGTGGTAATGTACACTATTCATGTTAAATAACACAGAAAAAATGTTGAAAAAATTTTATTTACAACAAAAGTATGAAAAAATGTATGTATCACATTTGATACACTGCCAAAAATGCATAGCATTACACACCTATTGTTTTGTATCA
>PNEQ01125605.1:0-10953 GCA_003012365.1 Medauroidea extradentata | reverse complement strand
ATGATACCAATATCCAAATGACGTAGTATTATAGTAATGAAACTATTGAAAAGGTAATACTGAGCATAATTATGTGATTCAATGATAGTTTTAGTACAAAATGTCCCGTAATTGTTTATTTACACAGCGCACTATTTTCTCTAGTGGCAGGCACAGAGCTGTCAAAATCGTGCAAACGCTGGCCGTATACAGTATATCATGTTTAACAAGTTATAATCGTTCTGGACTCACATCTTTGTCTGTAATTTCTCTCTACTTAACAGGTATAAAAACACTTTACATGAAACATACATAGATGTCAACACTATTATTTACCTCAAGTATAAGATATTGTATACGATCAAGTGGGGTAGGTGGAGCCACTACTGGTCCTTTTTAGTGCAAGTGATCCACAGTATCAGAAAAAAAATGTGAAAACAAGACAAAATTATTTGTGAGTAACTTAGGTTTACTAAATAATATTTATTGGCATATTGATTATTGAAGCCAGATTTCATTCAACGATTAGTAGCCTATAAATACTAATGTATAATTTTTTTAGGAGATACATTACAAGATTTAGTTTTAATATTTTGGATATGTTCTGTCCAGCCTTACTACTGTACCAGGTGAATTATCAAGTCCTTCAAAAACTACGCAGAAAATGGTTGAAGCAAAAGAAATAAATGTTTGAACTTGATGATAGCTGTTTTGTTAACTTCATTAGTTCACAAAGCAGATCTTTACAATTGGAAGGATGAGAAAGAAACTCCAAATAGAGTTAGCCCTCTAAGCACTATTGGTATCTCTGGTGTAACTGTTACAGTGTTATATCTATCTATTTCATTACATCTGATTTTATGATCTTTGAAAGAACTGTGCAATGGGAGTGCATGACTGGATTCAGTTTCTTGTACGTACTCCATTGCAAATTGAACGACTGTCAAAGTAAACTAAATAAATAAAAGTAAACCATAAAATAAGCAGAGTATGCTTTAGTCAGCAAGATACATACATAACAAAGAAATTCCAAAATGGAATCGGGTCAAATAAAAACAAGGAACAAACAGATAATAAATGAAAATAATAATATCAAAATAAATAAATAACCAAGTAACATGCGACACAACGATAAGATGAAACAAAAACACAGCAAAATATCAGACACGAACAGAAAAATAACAAAAAGACACAACAAATAGACGAGACAAAATGCAACAGATAACAGACTTAAAAGACAAACGACACAACGAAGAGACAAAACAAGACACAGTAATTCTCCAGACAGACAGTGTTACGACGTTTCGGGAACTGGAATCTGTTCCCGTCATCAGGTAGACACACAGGGTTCAGGAACACGAGTGCGACTGATGGTTCCATTTACCTCACTTGACCTTATCTGACTATTTCTAACCAGCTTGCACCAGGTACAGTGTGATGAAATATATTTATAACTTGTTCGCTGCTTGCTAATTGTACATTTTACATTAATTTGTCTATGCTCTAGGGCCTACCTGGTGTTCATGAAAGTTTGTTACAGACTGTGTGATTCCTTGTAGAAAATGAGGTAAAGTTATATAATGAATTTTTTGGCTGGCATAAATCTTGAGGAAATCTGCAATTGAAAACTGACATTGAAAAACATTTGTTTAAAACAACCAAAAGTAAGGCGAAACAAATAATTACTTTCCTGGGGTAGATTAACAATAATATAATCTACAATCTGTGAAAAATGCTATTTTGTGGCACAGAATTTTTAACATGGAAATTTTTGCTATTAAAAGACACAACTTGCATAAGGAGGTACCTACTAATGAACAATTTGAAAAAATGTATGTAGAAAATGTAAAGCTTTGGAAATAAGCAACAGTCAATACACAGGATGTTCAAGAAACCCTGTTATTTAATGAAAGTGAAGGTATTATAAACCATTTTTTCACAGACGCAGATCTTATACTATTATCATTGAAACATTCTGAATGTGTAAAACTTCTCTATAAAAACCTCTCACGGTGCCCTAGAACAGGTTCCTTATGTAAGGGTGATCTTTATAAAGAGGTTTAACTGTAAAACCCCTATTTTAAACACCATGGTTCTTGAGGAAAGGTTTGTTATTGAGAGGTGGTTGTTATAAAAGGGGTTGTTATGATGGATTTTACTGTATTTATTTAATCTTACTTTTGGTTATTTTAAAGGGTTGATTTTCATCATCATTTATCAGTATACAGTACACTATTCTCTCTATCAGTATAGACTACAGTCTTTTCTGACGCTATATTTCACATGTGACAGTTACACATCCCCAATGCATCCAGTTGTAAACTATGATAAGACTTGCGCACAATTTTTAACACTCATTATTTTGACGTAAAAGCACTAACCTTTGTCAGCACATTACCGTTTATTTTGATACTAGTGTATTATTAGCATATTGTACATCGCCACCTTTATATTTAAAACATGTACTTACATTCTAGTGTATTCCAATGAATATTTTTTGTGTATAATTGCCGCCGGCAGACTTTGTTAACCTTGTACCAAAGTTTATTTACAAGCATGGCCGAGCGCTTCACTAGAGTTACCAATCCCGTGCACAGGCCTCTGTAACGTGCACTAATAAATAGTCACGAGAAATGCTCATAAATATTTATTGTATTTGTTTGATATTATTTGAAATGTTTCTAAACATTAATGTAAATGTTTGTATGTATTAATTATAGTATTTAACTGCAGTATGAGTGTTATTTAGGTAAGTCAGGATATTTGTTTATGTGATACGGTATTTCCATGCAATGAATGAGTATTTTCCTTGTTTGCGAGTGGCACACCTTGTAGCAGTAGACAGCCTCAAGCTAACAGTACTTCTTTTCTTCTGGCAGGTGTAAAAGACAGGCTTTTGCCCAAGTAGTTATTCATCAGCGGCTGGGCGTTAATGCTGGGTCGACCTGGCACTCCCTCTTTTCTCCTTCCCAAGGGTTGTGGGCCGTGAAGCAAACCGAAACTCTCGCTCCTCTAACCTATGGATTGTGGGTTGACTAGGCTCATCTAAACTCCCCTACCACATTACAACTACCTTAGTCATGCCAGACTCGGTGAGATTGTTAAGCCTGTGAGTCTGCGATTTAGCCTCGTTGAAGCATGGAGAACTTTAACCTGCACCCTCTTTAAGGGTGTTTAAGTGCGATACTCATAATTTTATATTCATATGAAATATTGTTAGTTTTATAGACAAAACTAGTGAGCACAGTTTCCTCTTACGAAACAATTTTAGCTGGCGTAGTTTTCTGGTAACGTTGCATCAAAGTCGAAATTTGCGTGTTCTGCTGCCATGCAAATAGTGAAAACAAATTGACTTACCTACATGCAATAACATACTGAGTTATGTAGTAAAACATTTGAAAAAATCCCGTTAACTGTTTTTGTATTTTAAAAAATTCCTGAATTTGCAACCTTTTTCTGTACTTTTGCGATTTTTTTTTAATTCTTAACATTACTTTTTTTTTTTTTTTTTTTTTTTTTTTTTTTTTTTTTTTTTTTTTTTTTTTTTTTTTTTTTTTTTTGTGTTTTATTGCATAGATCATGGGATGTAAGTTTATAGTGAATTATTTTAAGTAGGTCAGTTGGTTTTCACTATTTGCATGGCAGCAGAACAAGCAAATTTTGAGTTTGACGTCCTTTTATGAGAAAACTATGAGAGCTAAAATTGTTTTGTAAGAGGAAACTGTACTCACAAGTATTGTCTACAAAACTAACAACATTTCATAAAAATATAAAATTATGATTTTATTGCACTTGAACACCCTTAAGCAGCTAATTCTCAGTCAGAATCCCTCGTCTGCATGCACTCAATTGTAAAGTTTTGTTGAGTCAGTTCACTAGGAAGACACTATTGCTTAGTCAAGTATTCTTACTGACCCGTATTGCCACGCTGTTATTCAGTATTGTTATTGGCTGTAGAGCCATGTCAGTTAGAAAGGTAATGGAATTGTAGCCTTCTCATGGATGAAGTGTGATCACCTTATAAGTTCAGCCACTGGCAAAGCCTCATTTTCGCCACAGTATTTCGTGGCCCGATGTGCGTTAATCAGTTTGTTTTTACCTAGGTGTAACATACCCTCTCGAATTAGTTGTATTTTTCGGCATATGCCTTGCTGTAACTTATGTTGTTGTCACGGTACCTAGTGTCACAAGCTTAATGTTGTAACCCCTGTTATAACTCATGTATGTACCGGATTGTGCATGACCCAAACCTGATCTTGTGAAACAAATGCAAAAGGTGTTGTAATCTATATCTGTATGATGTGAATGTAACCTGTCTATGCTTGAATGCAACCTGTGAAACTGAATTACTTCACTTGTCTCCTTTCATGAAACTACCTCATGTACTGACATGCGGCACAAGTTGTTTTACACCTGACTTCCCTTATTTATGAAAGTTTGTCTCCCTGTGCTAGCACCAGAGTTTTCCCTTGATAGCTCACCTAGCAGCCACTTGCTGGGTCAAGATAGCTCCAGTATAAATCACTTAGAGCGGTGGTTCCCAAACTGGGGGTTGTGACCCCATTAGGGGTCGTGGGCTGTTTCGAGAGGGGTCACGACAGGTTTCTAAAATAAGTTTAAAAAAATAGAAAAATACTAGATAAAACTGAAAAAATGTAAAAATAAAGATTTAAACAAATGATTTAACTTAAAATGTAAATTAATACTGATTACTGAGACAACAATGTGCGTAAATATTATTTGTTGAAATGGAGGAGGTCGCGGTTAAAAATTGTACACAAAAAGGGGTCACGGTTTAAAGTTGTACCCAAAAGTGGGTCGCAAGACCAAACATTGGGAACCACTGACTTAGAGTAACCAGTACTTCTCATGCTCTCTCTAATGAAACCCTCTAGAGTTACACATTGCTTTCACACTTGGCAACAACCAACAGTACAAATGCAGAAGGGGCAGGTCAAGAGTAATATGAGGGGGTTAGAATGATAGTGGTCAGGATTGCTTAGTTCTGCATAGGAACTCATAAAAAACTAAAATGATTTTCAAAATCCAACATGTTAACTTATTAACGAAGGCAGTCCTGACTTAACTTACTTTATATTTAAACATGGGGCATTAAAAATAAAGTCAATATGCTATAACATCAATGTATTCAAATTATTTACTTACTTCACTGACATTCTAAGTCCCTCATACGTGCAGTCAAGTCGGAGAAAGGTTTCGAGCTAAAGAGTCCCAATCTTGTGAAGTTTTAGGCTGAGAGAGTTTTCTGTGTGCCATTTTTGTCATATACTTTCACTGGTATTTTTCTTTGTGCTGTAGTCTTTCCAACGTGACTTTTCCCTAGTAAACATGATGGCCACTTAAAGAACAGTGTCATTTGTATAATGTTGAATGTTATCAGAATAAAAACAAATTGTGAAGAGAATACAGAATTTTTATTTCACAATCAGCTGTGACCATAATTCTGATACATAGCCAGGCAACTAACTAAAGTAGAACTGAACAATTTGTCTGCCCTGTAGACCACAGCTGAAAGGAGTGGTGATGTAAGCTGTTCCAGCACCGTGATGTGCCACAGCTCGACTGGGCTGACCAGTTACAAGGCAAAATAGATACGGTATGCAAGTTGATCACATGAAGAGCTTCTAGGAATACCAATGTAGGCCTACATTACATTTTCCAGCATAACCCTCAATTTTGCTGACAGGCTGCAGATTCATGTTACCAAGACTGTCCAATCGTGATATCTCGTTAGCCAGCCTCAGCCAACACCATGTAACCCATCCAAATTACCATTATTCTCTTTCTTAAGAAATGTAACTATATGTTTCTCCTTCTAAAGAGTACTAGGTTTGATTCTCGACAGGGTCTGTCCCTAGATTTTTGCATGTAAGAATTATGTTATACAATGCCACTGGCTGGCGGGTTATCTCGGGGAATCTCCCGTTTCTCCAGCACCATCATTCCGGCGCTGCTCTGTATTCACATCATGTACCCCTCACCAGCACTAAAGTTAAGTAAATTTAAGTTAAGTAATGATGAAAATCTCTTCACTTCTAAAAAGAATAAACTATATGCAGTCATAATTTAGACTAGAGCACGACTTGTAAAAATAAAATTCAACAGAAATTGTGGAAACTCCAGGTAAACACACTAAATCTAGGATGTGCGCAACCCTTGCATCTTTATACCAGAAAAAAATTTAAGTCACTTTTGATGAATAAATAAACTTATAGAGACTTTTACAATGGGATGTTGTATTGCTGAACTTAACACTGTAGATGTGGCATTCGCTTAGGTTACACACAAGAAATTCCAATCCTAAATTTTTAAAATAAATCCAGACCATTGGGTACTCTTCTGTATGTTCTCTGCAACAAACACAGTTAACAGCACTCTTTCGGCCCTAACAGAATCTAAGATGGTTTCAGCAATGCAATAAATTGAATGTCAGCATCGTGCTATTGTTAATGGTGGCTGTTCACATCAATCAATCAGTTTATTTGTCTTTAAGCCAATATGGTAACTGACATCATGAGAACTAGAGACGACTACACAAGTAATAATCAATGGATAAAAAAACAAATACAATTTATAACAGCATGACCTATTATGCAATTTTATTACCTCATAATATCAAACATTAAAACACATTGTTGTTAAAGCTGTTGAACCTTTACACTAAACAATAAAGATACTGAAATATTTTTAAAAGACAGTATTTGGAAACCCTGAAGCATGTTGTAGATATTATCGCAATTTCATTAAATGGTTACTTTTACAATACTTTAGTACTGTTAAGAATCAGCTAACAAAACGTCCATATCACTATTTACTCAACTGTAATACGAAATTACATTTTCAGCAGGAAACTAAATGAAAAATATTTAAATTAGAGTAAAATATACATTGATTATAATGAAGATAAAAATATGTAAAAAAAAGTTATAAATAGCATAGTACAACATCTAAATAAACACTATAGATCAATCAAAACATTACAGATGCTTAAATATTTACACATAGTGGTTATCTAAATACATAAGTTCATAACAACTTGAAAAAGTAAATTTTTCTGTGAACAGACTCTAGTTTTTGCATGATTAAGATTACATTGAAGACTAAAAGATTTACTGAATAGTTTACTGATGAAGGGACGCTCCCCTGTATGAATCTTGATGTGCTTACGAAGACTATCTTTCAGAATAAATTACTTGCCACACAGTTCAAAACTGAAGCGATGCTCCCCTGTATGAGACTTGATGTGTCTAAGTAGGTCAGAATTTGTAGAAAATGATTTACTACTCTCTTCACAACTGAACACATTCTCCTGTATGAAGTTTCATGTGTCTCTGAACACTTTTCTGACGAAATGATCTGCCATACAGCTCACAAATGAAAGAGCGTTCCCCTGAGTGAATCTTGACGTTTCTAACACGTTCATTGTTTGCAGAGAAACACTTACTGCACATAGCACACCTGTAGGGACTTTCCCTTATATGGTTACAGAAGTGTTTAACAAGTTCCTGCTTTACAGGAAAGGATTTACTACACAATTCACAGCTGAAGGGACGTTCACCTGTGTGATCAATGATATGCTTTTGTAGATCACCTTTCGCAATGAATGACTTGCCACAGAGTTCACAGCTGTAGCGACACTTTCCTGATTGAACATTGTTGTGTACAATAAGATTACTTTTATGACTAAATGATTTATCACATATTACGCAGGTGAAGGGACGTTCTCCTAAGTGAGACCTGATGTGCCTACGGAAATTGTCTTTTGTAGAGAAGGATTTGTTACACAGTTGACATTCAGAGGTTTTTTGCCCGGTATGAGTTATTTTGTGAGCAACCAAGTTACCTGTACTCTTAAACAACATACCACATACCTCACATCTGAAGTGGCACTCCCCTGTACGAGTTCTGCTCTGTGTAACAAGCTCACTTGCCTCAGTAAATACCTTCTCACTATCAACACAAGTATACATGTTACTGAGCTGGTGAGTTGACGCAGAAACTTTCTGTACCTTGCTGTTACCTTCTATCTGTCCAGACACACACAGACGGTCACAATGTTGCACACACTGACTATCAGTTGAAACCAAAGTATACGCCTCACACTTAACATCTGGTTCAAACTCGTGCTGAACATCATCACTTTCTCTTCCGCAACAGTTCACACAAGTGTTTCCTTGTGGCTTTGTACTTGAATTAGTCTCTGCTTCAATGGTACAGGTATCCTACAATGAAAGCAAAACACATAGTTAGGACTGGCAGAACATACACATGCTAGATATATATATTATACTGTATATATTATCCCTGTATGTAAAAATGGATTTTAATTTGTATTTATTTATGAGATCGACAAACTCTGGCAAATAAGATTTGTGTATTTTTTCACGGAGAAGGTTTTTATGCTGTACATGTGACTCAAACTCGCTATTAAATGGTGCTGCAGTGCATCAACTTCTGTGCAGTTTGACGTCGTACTGGGTCGACTCTAGCCCTTTTCTGCTCTCATCTAAGATAGGATCCAGCTTGTTTCTTGACATTCTGTATTGACATAAGTGTGCCACCCTACTGAGGGAGTAATTTCCTTTCGCCTGTGCAATACTTTTGCACATTTGTAATCCAAATCCAAGTGCATTACATTTTGTGTTTGATTTCTTTTTCTCTCTTAGATTTTGTGTTTCATGTACAGTAACTATCATTGTTGCATCTGTTGAGACGTCCATGTATAAGTGTAGCTAATGGAAATAATCCATAAACTTCATATCATCACTAGGGAAGTTTTCGTTTGGTGCGCACTCAGTGCACATTGCAACGCCTGCCAAGGTGGGGACAGTTAACGTCTGCGAGCCTAGGAAACAAGTCAAGTGTAAAGTGCACTGGAGAATTTTGAACCATTTACAACTAACCACGCAGCTACAATTGACTGGGTATGCCTTCCTCAATGTTTGTTCATCCTTACTTCCGGACTGTGCGATCTAAATTTAGAGCAGGGAGTTCCAAGTTCGAGTAGCCTGGGTGTTCGACCACAACCCTCGTAGGAGTTCTTGCGCTAGCACACGCGGCAGGCTAGCTGGCGCCCAAATCTCATTTCGCTACGCTTCACGAACATCTTTAGCTGAATCAGTGACTTGTGTGACCCCAGGAACCTCGGGCTTGTAACGTTCCAATTGCCATTAAAATTGGTATTCATAGATATTTGAAGACTGAGAGTATGTCAGTGATATCAATTTTGCTATAATTCACCACTAAATGGTGCTGCAGCACATCAACTTATTTTCCTAGCTTCCACTTGTACCATAAAGTGGCATAAGGAAGGGGGGTTCACAATTTGATCAACGTACATTTTTATGTATACATTGGCAGGGCTATGTCTGCGGGAATTTACTAGTAATATATAATAAATTCATACAAGTTTATGCATCTATTGTTCAGTGCAATCCCCAGCAGCTGACTTTCCACCAGTTACATTGGACAACACATGTGTTACCTGAGACAGTTCTGTGGAGCACATGACAACAAAGACATTACAGCCAAGTGTAGTGTAGAACCTTATTTCCGTGTTTCTGTTAATCTGAAACCTCTGTTATCTCAGGTGCAATAAAAAAAATTGTTTAGCTGATGTAATGTAAATACATCAATTCTATGTATAATTGTGACAAAAATATTGCTCAATTTTTTATTTTTTTCATAGCAAAAATGCATTACTTAAATAACTTATGTTCGTGTATCGACAAAACTAATGTCCATTGTGAAAATAAATTTTAAAGAGTATACAAGTAGGCCAGAAAATAGGAATTTACAAAAAATTAATTGATTACGCCGGGGAAAAATAAAATTTCATCTCGAATTAGTTAAAAAGATTCAAGTTAAGTTTCTTTGCGTAAAAAAGTCAATTACAACCTGGCTACCCTCTGTGATCAAGCCAAGTATCTTGGTCGCATGATCAAAACCTAAGTAACGTTAACAGATTTATGTTCGTAAACATCATGTGTGTAGATGAATTAATGTTACCTGTTCATTTTTGTTTGTAGATTATTGTGATTAAATACATATTATTAATGTATAGGCCAGAATGGTTTCAAAACATTCCCCTACACCAGAGATGTACAATTGTCTGATCTGGCTCCAGCATTATCAGTCACATTTAAAGCTCTAATTCATTCCTTTTCTTGCCTTCTGCCTTAAATTTGACATACCTAATAACCGCTTATTGTATTATAGACCCATACCTAGTTGTATATTCTTGCCTACTGACAGGCTGCCATTACCCATTTACCCAGTAATACACACGTGCCTCTGAACATGCTTACATAACCCACATACCCAGTTGTTATACACTTGATTTTTAACTGACTGGCATAACACATGTACCCACTGGTGCATGCATGTAACTTAAGGGGGCGCTTGACGAAAAACACAAATTTCGAAGTGTGTAAAATTGGTTATAAAACTTCTATATATTATTTTTAACAGGTTTTAACCACTGATTTGTAAAGAAGAAAGATTGTGCCTTAATCCCCCTTGCTCATAGCACAATAGCACATTCCAAATAATTAATAAAAAATTGTTAACTATCACACTTTAAACAGACGCGAATGTATTCTGCTCCATGGTTCCCTCGTGTGATAACAATAAAATATAGCATATTATAATTTTTAACAAATATATGAAACCTTTTCTTTCGAGTGGTATACTGCAAATCATGTTTCCTGTAGGCCAAATATTTTTTTTTTGTGGCTTAAAGGTTTTGTGCATATCTAACCTTCTAAAATAAACGTGATTTTTTATTACTTAACACCTTTTAAATTCAGTAAAAGTGTTATGTTGCGGTAGAGCTAAGTTTACTCTTTAATTCCAGTACTTCATAATTTACATTTGAACAGCATCTTCAACAGGACACATAATTTAGCGGCGAAGCGCGCGTGCGAGTCTTCAGAGTAGTTCCGTTCCCGCCAA
>PNEQ01125604.1:0-10940 GCA_003012365.1 Medauroidea extradentata | reverse complement strand
ACACACACACACACACACATATATATAAAAGATGATGACAAGATGGCATACGGAAAAAATACAGCAAAGCTCCAACTAAAAAAAAAAAAAAAAATTACTGTACATTTCCCAGAAATGAACTAGTGAAATCATGAAATTTTGTAAAATTGTAAAATCAGGCCAGGTAAATCTGGCCTTTAAAACCATGTTTGTTTGTATGAGATTTTTCATTTTTCTCTCAAAAATTAAAAAACCATGATTTCTCAGCTATGACTGTATCTTCTTGTAGCTAAGTAACTAACAAGGACCATCTGTTCTTGCATAAAACAGCCTGTTTTTCCAATTACAGTTAGGTCCATCCTTTAGCTAGCCAGTTTCTATTAATAACACACCTTTATACGACTCTGTGTCGAGAGGGTGACATATGTCTGCGCATAAAGCCAATATTGGACAAAGTTATTGTTTTGAGAGGGAAGAGAGACTCAGGCATATAAAAGACTTATATGTACACCTTTATTTGACATTTTAAAAACTAAAACTAAGGTATATCACAGAATCCATGGCATCTTACACTAGTAAACATGACATACTCAACATATCCACCAGTAATTTTCAACACTGAGTGGTGAACGTCTGTAAACTTTGCGCATCCAATTTTGAGTGTTCACTGTATACATAAAAAAAGAATAAGTGGTTTTATACAAATCTGTGATATTATTTTAACATTTAGACAATTATATAAAAAACAAAATATTTTACAGTTGTATGTATGACCACGTTCAATATCAAAAGTTAATTTTAAAGAAGACATCTTGAAATTTTTATTGACTGTGCAGCTATAGTCAAAAAAATATCATACAAATCATATGTTTCTTTAAAAATGTATACCTAATTTGTAAAATACTTCAGACATATTGAGAATAACATTTTTCTACCTTTCGTTAGAACCCAGAAATTAAATTTAAAGAGAACAACTTGTAATTTTCAACCACTGTGCACATCCATTTTTGTTATAGTACATCTCACTGGTATTCTTGAAAGTAAAATATAAAGTATGTTAATTGTGACTACTCATTTAAACCAAAAAATAAATAGCATTATATATTTTTTAACAAAATAAATAACAAACTTTTTAAATTTAATTAAAAAAAATAAGACAAAACAACATGCACATCATTGCAATACACAGTACGTGAGCATCAAACATGAATGAACCAAATGTGCTCATGGTACTATTCCTGTTAACACCAGTAAATGGAATGGGAATTATATACCTACAGCTTAGAATCAGAATAGAATACACACAGCGTAGAATCAATTACACTAATGAACTTTTAGTGAAGTGCACAGAGAAAACGACCATCATTGCTACATGATCCTAAATACTACACATACATGTATAGTCCCATTACAGCAAGGTGTAACGATTTCAGGTTTGATCCTTGCTATAGCAATGGCCTTGCTAGGTATTAATGAACTGAACTGTTTTTAACCCGAAAAACCACCCTGAAGTTTCAACAAAATTATGTTAAAACCCAGGAAATAACAGTTATATTAATGAAATGTACAGTAACTTTATTTAACCAAGTTGCCTTTCAAACTTTACAATTATACACAAAAAAAATACATATATTATAATTAATTGCATCTAAATGAGTGGGAAGCCTGACAACCATGTAAGTATTGTAGCCGATTACTTGGCTATTGAAGCATTGAACTGTGCCCGCAGAATCACATGGCAGCCACAGATTTGCACGATAGATTCAAACAAATAACTGTTAAAGTCATTTAGTTGACATATTTTTAACAAACTATACCAACAAACATTATTCAAATATACAGTATTTTTACGACTCAAATGATACTACAACCTGCTTTTTTTTTTTTTTGCATATAGATGCAACAACTATATACTTACTCAGGGTGTCCAGCCAGATTCCATTTCTAATTTCCTGTATATTTCTCGTACATTTCCCACATTTTTCTAAGAATTCCCGTACAAAGAAAGAAAGAAAGAAAAAAAATTACAACAAATGCTATAACAACTCGCTTTATGCCTTTTTCTCGTGTGCACAGTAACTAAAAACAATATAGGTAGGTGTTTTAGAGGAAATACTTTTTTGCAGTGTTTTACAAGGCAAAATATTATGAATGTGACAGAAATACGTAGGTTACGGTGTGCCATCAGTGCGACAGGTCAATGAACTGTGACAGCTATTTAGTAAAAAATTCAGCCACTGCTTGTACGCGTTAATTTAGTTGAATCTAGGCTTATTATTTGCTGCTTCAGTTTTGAAAGTGAGGCTGCATCTCTAGTAGCTGTGTTATCCTTTGTTTATTTCCTTCAGGTGCTCTTTCAATGGCAGCAAGAAAAGGACATGGTACAACATCCTACACCCTATTTACCTAATTGGGAGAAAAATTATCTGCGGATACAACCACATACAACAAATTGTTATGTGGCAGTCTGTAAAATATGCTCCCAAGTAATGGAATTTATATTGCTAACGAGACATGATACAGGGAAAAACACTCATTGTTGCCAAAAATTTGTTCATACAACCAAATTGTCAATTTAAACTGACAAGACCTAATTTTGACCTCCACTCTTCAAATATATAAGTCGTGGACAAGTGACTCTGACACGTATTTATTTGGCTAATACGAATTTTGAGCCAATTGACACCCTAACTACAACTGACCAACAATTAAACACGTCAGAAATAAAGTGAAAATAAGCCGCAGCTGTAGGTCTAACACCAGTGCAATAATCACAGAAAGAAATAACCATAAAAATTTAACACACGCTTATGAGTGGTGTATGCTACAATGTACAGTACCGCTGCCAAGATGCCATAAGTCCGTAAGAGGAATAGAAAGCTGTAAATTTATTACGGTGCGTTTACGGTTATTTATTTACGGCTACTTTACGGTCACTGTAGCACAGGCTTAATTTACAGCGCATAATACTGCATGTCACATTCTGTACTTACATTTCCAAGCGGGAAATTGTGTTTTGTGTTAGTATTATAATTTTCACACTATTTTAACAAGTGAGACATTTTCACTTAGAATGCAGTACTCATCTATGTGGATACGTTTATAATGAGAATGAAATGAGAATGAAAAAATAGCTCAATGTTGATAGGCATCATCACGTTACTGAATTGCATAACCATCTTTTGGATAAATAATAAAATATTTCTCATTACAGCTATTCTATATTTAACAAAGGCATTATAATTTAGTTCCCAAATTTAATCGACTTGTAGAATGCCTCGTTACGTCATAAATGTATTATGTTAAAGAGTCAATTTAAACTGTGATCCGATTTATGCGTTGAAAACATGTATCGATGAGGCCAATTGCACAGATGCTACAAAATATTCCTAACTGTTTTTCTATTTTCACGTAAGCGCCCTGAAGTGCGACAATACTACCATCTCTTGTGAACTTTTGCAAGACCACAGCTATTCATGAATTATCGGCCAATTATGAGCGCCCTGGACTAGTCAAGCCTCCCCGATTGGTTACTGCCATTGCAAGGTTGGGCGTGAAATATGCAGTTTATCTCAGAGGATTTATCTGGAGATTGCTTATAAAAATTCACGAGGTGTTCGAAATTTAATCCAGAGAACTTTAAAACCTGTGTTCTTATTTCAACTGACTGCATCTTGATAAACTTCTCACTTTATTTGTAAACTCACTACTGTGATCAGAACTAATGACCAAGAACCCACAGAATAAGTTGTTTATAAAGCATATAAAGACGATACAACACCTTTACTGTATGACATAACTCAACATTAAACTAAATAAGGTATGCATTATTTTCTTTGGTAGTATGATATACATTGTTGAGAGTCATGACTATCTGGCTGAGCGGTGTAATAAGATACAGTGACGGCAGAGCTAAAAGACCTCCTTGTCCTTGTGCTCTGTACGGATTGTATTACCTTGAGTGATGTCACAATAACTACCTGCACGCCACGATAATGGGAGAGCAGTGTAAGCTGATGTAGCAGCAGCAATAACAAAGAGGTTCTGCGTAATTGTGTCGCCCATGTGTGATGGCGGTCACCTGCATCCCAATATCGGGTAACAGAAGAAGATATCATGATCTATAGTATTCCTGTTCATGCTCTATCTTGAGGGGTGGTGCTTGACCCTGATGCGACACCTTCCCAGAAGGTTTGAGATTAAAGATTTGCCGAGAGAATTCGAGACTTTAGAGTAAGTATATAAAAGAGAGAGTTTTTGGCTGGCAGGTGCCTGGTGCAAGTTAAAGTGATAGTGACGAGTGGCGTGAAGTATTGGGTTGCTACACGAATTCAAGGGTATCCGGCGAGTTGGATCGCAGCAAGTAGTGGGAAGAAGGTGTTTCTGGGCCACAAAAGGTTCACCAGTGCTCGTTCATTGGGTCCACCATTGAGAGTGATTAGAAAGACTTTCCATGTGCAGAGAACTTATATAGATTTAATATTTAGATTTTATAACCTGCATGTAAATATGTAGTAGTTATTTGTTCTGTTTGACATCTATTGTGATTAATCATTATACACATAGGTTTTTTTGTATAGATAGTTGTAAATAAATTATGCTAGCTTTATTAATTTTCTTTCTTTTATCAAAGTCCTCCATCCCCAAATGTACAGTACCTCGACCCAACTTGTAACAATATTTTTGAACAGTTAAGATCGAAAAAACAGAATATTACTTTTTATCATAGACAACATATAAGAAGGTAAACTTAAAACTGCCATCACTGACAAATTCTACATGCAAACTAGGTTAGGAAGATATATATTTTGCAGGATTTTTTTGTGTGGGAACTGGTATACATATTAAATAAAAGTTAATAAAAATATAAAATAATTACCGTTTTATCCAATAATGCAACATACAGTTCCACTACACTAGGAGGACTACAAATGGATTGCACCTGTAAGTCAAGAGAAATCTTTTAAAATTGGAAAAGTGACACTGGAAACCATCAAAACAACTTACCATCTCACTACTACACAGATATGTAAAAATGCAGAATAAACAAGAAATTAAATTACAAAGATTAGTAAGATAAATACAATAAACTAAGCAATTTGCTTTGTAGGCAGTAATCTTTCTTTGTAAAAATCGCAGCCGAAAACATTTGTGTGCCTACAAAAATGAAGACTAAACTTTGTATACTTTTGTGCATTTTTGTTCACAATGAAACAAGGGTACAGCTTTCAATGTTTTTTGGTAAAATGTGTGGCTAGAATACCTTGAATGTAAAATCCATCTAACAGAAAAACTTGGAGAAAGTTCATTTGAAATCTATGGGCCGGTGTGTACTGTCCTGGGATACTCGTGAACCATCTTTTGGATGTATGTTGTTTATACTGCTCGGCCAGATCAAATATGACGAGAAATTGTAGCAAGTTGAGCAGAGTGGAATCACTCGCAATCACATTACCATATAGGTAATTTAAATGGTATTTTTGGAAATCTTAATGGGGATAGATATTATATACATAGTCTCAAAAACAGGTTATACTGTATAGTCAAACAGTATAATTTTGCATATTTTTGACATTTATTTACTGAGAAAAATGCTTAACAACTCCAAAGCATTGATATTCAAATTAACTTCACTCTTTGGAAAAACAGGTCTCTGCAATTTCACTTACAGACATTTCTACCATAAGACAAATGTTAAAAATCACGCAAATTTAAATTGTAACAATGTTAAAACTTGGGTCCTGTAATGATTACAAGGTCTCTATAATGCCTACATAATTAATTTTCTGAAACTACTGTCAGTACAATAGGAACTGCAGTGGTGCTATTATAACACAGCGCTATTTAGAGCAACAGGGAAGTTTTAGTGACACACTGTCTGGGCCATTGTGTAATACTTTGTCAGGAACACTTCCCATTATGAGGTGTTAAAATAGAAATATATTGTAGTGGTGGCAAGGAATGCCATTTCAGCAGTCATACATCAGTCAATAATATGTGGGCTAACTCAATAACACTGGTATACACACTAGCGTCCAGACATGTCCCTGGGGAATAAAAAATGCAATGTTTTGTATGACTACATAAATAAGTGTTCCACTTCCCGGTTGCTCCCACTACTACAAATGGTGACCAGCTATGCAACTACTTGACCAAACTAAAAACATCTCACCCACCAGTTTCACACCGGCTCCCTGAATTGCCTTCAAGGCGTTCAGCAGATTCTTTTCCCGAGTCTTTCTGTGAGATTTGACCTCGTTTGCTATCTCCTTCACCAACTACAACACAAACAGTTATTATCTGTGAATTCTGTGATAAATAGTGCACACTGTTATGCATATCTACAAATGTTGTACTGTTTAAATATAAGTCGTAATATTTCTTAACAACGAACACAAACATTTATTTACAAGAACTGTAAATGAACACCAAAATTTATAGATGTATATAAAAAAAACTGTATTTAGTACAATTTCAACTATAACATTGGAGAAAAAATCTTCTCTATCTACTATAACCATTCTATGATGCACAAATTTTTATACTGAAAGGGGAACTTGTATGAATTGAACCCAGGGTTGAAAGTCTGTATTCATGGAACATTTTCTGTGGTCCCACTTTTGACATATAATAGCATTTTACGAACAAATCCATAAGAATTTACATGTACCGAAAGTTTTTCAAGTCCAGAAGAAATGATGAATACAAAATAAACTATACACAGTAACGGTTGTTGCGGCCCGCTAGGGCGCAACGTGGGAGTTTGTTTGGGCAACTCCCCACGCCTCGGCACCCGAGTGATTTATGTCCATGTGCTGGCATTACTGTATTTAAAACAGGTGTGTTGCGACACACGGGAGTGTGAAGGGGTGGCAGGGGATGAAGGCAGGTGGCCCCGCCGAGTGCACGTGCACCAGGACAGGAGTCACTCCACCCCTCCGCTGCTAGATCGGCGAGCCTTGAAAGAGGGGTGAGAAGGGAGGCAAAGGCATGCACATCGGCACGCGCAGGCAGGCGTGGCCAGGCGCTCACCCTGCATCCCCTACTTCGCCCTCCCGAATGGGTATTTAAGCGGCTGCACGGCCGTGGAGTGGGACTTCTCCGTTACCACTAGGTTGAGGCAACATCTCCCGGGACTAGCAGGAGCAGCCAGGAGAACGACTAGCTAGTAGAGCTGTTAGTAAGAATGAGGAGGTTCATGTACACTGTTGCACAGTTAGGAGCTAGGAACCCAAATGGACGGGGGAAACTTAAGGGGACTAAAGATGATATTAATGGGCACCAATAGGGTGCTCTCGGGAGTTTGGGGAATCGGGACCCGTCCAGGGTCAAACTGTAGTTGATCAGTTTCGGCGGGTGAACAAAGGGGGAACTCATGTCTGCTGGAATAAACAGGGTGACCCTGACCAACGAGTTGTGAAACCAGCTATCCCAAACAAACTTCCATTGTCCTGAGTCCTGCAATCATAGTCATTTAATGGGTGACAAGACAACTAGGGCATAGTGGGGAGGAGGGGGACGTATGTCGGATCCCTGGTGGACAAAGCCGTTCCGACACTGGTGGGGGTGGAGACACATCTGGCCAGGTACACAGTGGTCAGGCAGGGTCCCATGCCTGCCTAATGTGGCATGGTCCCTGGATTTCCTGTGTGAGTGGACAGCGCACAGTTAGGAGGAAACTTTCCATGTCGTTATCTCCGTGCATTTTACCGTCTGGTTTGAGCATTCGTTCTTACACAACGATAACATTTTACCAGCGAAAAAACAACATCTGCAGATTACTGCGGTTGTAAATCTTATAGGCACGTGCACTTCACACAAGATAGGATGTGATACTGCTGTAGGCAGATGCTGTAATCAACAAAACGCAAAGACAGAGACAGCGAGCGTCACACATGTGCAGCATGAGCTGATTTTTTTCTGTCACCTCATCCCATGCTTTTATTATCCTCACACCCCTCTGTCTAACAATTATGTTACTGCAAATTTACATAAGTTGAACATTCTGTAATTCGGTGCCTAACTATGTAACTTTAACTTCGCAAGCCTCACTATTATAGACGCAATTGGCAATGAACCTGGCACACTAAGGGTGTGCAGTAATAGGTTTAGCTTCACTGCCAAACTGCTAGTTAGGGATAGGAACCAAAGTTCTGCAGGAAGATTGACAGAGGAGGCAAGGGTTCCAACAGCAACAGAAGCGTTCTAAACCTAAGGCGACACAAGGAAGAGTTGGCTGCGACAATAGCACAGAGCATCAGAATAGCCAGGAACCTGCTAAAGTTGCAATACATTAACTTCTTTCAAATGTAAACACACAGCAAGTATTGCTGTAAAAAGTTCATACAGTAAATACCCTTAATGTATTCTTCAAATTAGTTTATGGAGTTCTACTAAATATGAACCTACAATAAGATAATTTATCGTCTATACAAAATTTACAAAATACTATAAATTTTCCTTAAGATGGCTCCTCAATAAGAATACAGTACAATCTAGAACATTTAATATATACTAAACTGATTTTGACGTAAAACTTGACATTGAGTGAGTGAAATATTTTGGTCAGTGCTTAACATTGAGGTCTTTAGCGCTGGTGAGGAATGAAGAGACGGCGAAAACCCACCGACCAACGGAATTGTCCGGCACGATTCCCACATGCGAAAATCCGGGGACTAACCCCGCCAGGAATCAAACCCGGATTGCCTTGATGGGAGGTAAATGGTCTAGCTATTCAGACATCGTGGTCCCGACTTGACACTGAAAACCAACAACTAAAAAATATCTATCTGAAAATTATGTGTAGATAAAACAACTCTGGAACTGCATGCAAAAAAATTTTTTGCATGCCTGAGTTTTACATATCTTATAACACATTTTCTCAGCTCTTTGTATTTATGTAACAAAACAAATAATTTCAAATCGTAGAACTAAAATGACAAACTCACCGAAAATTATATCAGTGAATACCCCCCCCCCCCCCCAAAAAAAAAAAAAAACTGAAATGTGTTATTTCCAATGACTTTTTCCATTAATATCACAGTCTCTTGGTTCTTAATTACGATGTGTCAATTATAATTTTATTGTTTCTTGATCTATCTCATAGCAAAAATTACCTCTCCTATAGAAATCAGATATACCTTAGTGATATTAGATGCCATAACATATTTAACGAAATCTCTAATGTAAATCATAGAGACACATTTGCATTTTAAAAAATTGCCAAGAATATTCCCTGCTTTCAAAAATATTTCTTTAAATGCAAAAATGTTTCCACATGCGATGCTTATGATTTCACTGACTATCTTATGGCACCCATAATTGTTGTGAATTATTTTATTTCTTCAGGCAAGTTTCTTTTTCCACTACATTTCGAACATAGTAATATTTAGAGTTTGGCACGTTGTGCACTAACCAAAATACTGTATATACAATTGTTTGAAAATGCCATCATTGGTAATTTCTATAGCTGATCAGTATTCTGTGCAAATATTAAATTTTCTTGCTTCAAAACAGGTTAATAAAAGAGGAACAGAACAAAAAATTTTAAAAAATGTAGCATTCAACAACATAAGTGTTACTTAAATCACTGTAAGTGATATTACAGCTAAATATATTGACATATGGGTGGGTTAGTCGTCAAGTGGTTAAGTCCAAAATACAAATTTTTCAGGAGAGAGACTTTAAAGTCTGTATCAGTGTTAAAATTCAGGGATTACAGTATTTAATATGTAAGTCAACAGGAAATTGTAGTGGACTAGGATGCACAACATTTGGTAAGTATGTAGATCTCATTGCAGACAATTTTATAGTGGTGTAAGTCCATTTTCAATTTTTCGTGACTTACACCACTTGGCAACTAACCCACCCATATAAAGCATTTGTTCTTAAAATTATATTTTATGATTACTCGAGTATGTCACACATTTGAATGACTAACTGGGTATACATTTTATAACATTCTCTGCAGTATTGTACAGTAAATATTAAATAAAAATTTTGTAATATAAACTGTAATTACCTTATTAATTTCCTTAGCCAGTTCTATAAGTCGACAAATTGCACATATTAATGACAATACGCCACCTTCAATATCTTCCTTCTGCAATCACCAGAAAACACACAAACGTCAATTTCAACCCCTACCTGAAGCAAGGTAAGTACAGTCTATCTCATGAAAGAATTCCATATTTTGACAGTTCACTTCTGAGAAGTGTGTCTGTAAACAGGATTGTGGAGACTGAGCTTTTCCAGGAAGCCAGGTAGGTTTAAAGCTCTAAACAATGGAACAGCCAAGCACATTTCTCAGAAGAGAAATGTCAAAATATGGAATTCTTTCATGAGACAGACATACTGTACATTATTTTTCCTGAAGACTGTCCATAAATTTCACTTAAAAAAAATTTTTTTTTTCTACTGGACTAAGCCTTGCACTCAGGAGGAGCAGGATTCAACTCCCTGTAAGGTATTCATGAACATTCTTACAACAAACCTGCAGACTTTTAGTGGGTAATAGTTCACACTCTTGCAAATAACTATCCAAACGTCCTCCTTAGCACGTTCATGGATACATTTTTCACAACCTGATACTACATACTATTTGAGGGTGTTGTATCTCTGACTCGGGGAGTAGAGGCAAGATGGCGCAGGCCTAGTGGAGATCAGCAAGGCCTCTCCAGGAACTGAACAATGTCTTTTATTTGAATCTCCTAAGATTGCACCTAAACCAAGTACAACATGGTGGCAGCGGTAAAATTACACGGCTAGTGAGAAAAGTAATCGACGAGTAAGTCTCTTTTGTGATAGCGGTATTAGTTGTGTGTACGGCTACGGAACAATGGATACAAGAAGTGAAGATGGCGCCGGCGGGAAACAACGATCCACATCAGTACACAACCAGATCAAACCACCAGGTCCGCTGGACTTTGGGGACCCAAATGCTTGGTTTCGTTGGAAGATAA
>PNEQ01125603.1:0-10940 GCA_003012365.1 Medauroidea extradentata | reverse complement strand
CTGAGGCAGATCACAACCGATAATAAACTGGGACGAACACTCATGACCTAGTGAATTCCGCCACTGGTGTTACCTAGTTACGTTCACACTGTAAGACAAATCACGGGAAAGAATTTTTGTACGTTGTTGTGCCATGTACGTCTGGTGAACTATTATTAAAAGACTGAAAGTTATTAAAGAAATTGGCTCCTTTTTTTTTACTTCTATGTAAACTCCTTAGGCTATCCTGGCATATTAATAACAAACAAGGAAAAGTCTAATTAGATAAGTCGTCGCCGGCAGCAAGGAACATCATAACCTCAATTATAATTGTCTAGACATCAACAACACAACGTAGACGCAAGAGCAGAGCAGCAGCACCATTACATTCTGGCGTCCCCGAACAGGGACGTCTAGACAACAACACAGCGAAGTACTAGACGCAGTAGCAGCACCCGTTACATTCAGTTCTAAAGAAAGCAACTGTGTTCATTTGCGACCATATAAATATATTCAATTTTTTCTCTGAAGTTACCTTTTTTAAAGTAAATTTTTCCAGTACTTCACAGTTGTGCAAGGATCGTTACTTTGAAGAATCTGGAGTTGACTATTATGTAATAATAGCCTACAGATGTTCTTCAAATTGTTTCTAAAAATTTTGCCAACTTTAAAAATTACAGACTTGAGGGATACTAACTATCAAAACGAGGAATTTTGGATTATCGGCTATCGGATATTATTTGCAGGACCTACTTTAAAAGGCCATATAAAATACCACTTATACGAGTTTATTTGTAGGTACAGGTTTCTAAACAAGGAAGGTTGGGAAATTTGTCCAGCATATAGAGTTATTGGTAACTATAAACCTTTATTCTGCTTTCCAGAATGTTTTAAAGAAATTTCCTTGACATATTGAATCCCATGTGTTCTCGCTCCCTACTCAAATGAAATACTTTGTGATGAATGTAAGTATACAAAATAACTTAAAATAGGTAACATGGCCTGTCATCGTTACTTTTACTTTAATGGGACACACAAAAAGCATAATAGCCAAATTTTACAATTCTTCAAAATTCAACATTTAAGAGGGTGAAAAGACCTTACGTGTTTTCGAATAGTTATCGATATCTATAGAATGCTTCGGGATAGAGAGGTGGATTTCACCTCAAAATGTTGCTTACATAAATATCCAAAAAGTAGCTTAAGGATTTTTCGAAATGTAACCCTAAAGCAGTAAAAAAAAAGGGGGGGAAATATGTTTCTAACGAGGGTCATTCCATTTTAAATCAACAAAATTTGAAATATTTAGTAGCTGCATGATTTTAGATTTTTGCAGAATTTTGTAGTTTGTTGAAACATACTATCTAGGCCTAGAGTACAAAAACATTTTTTTTAGATTTTTAGTTCAAATATTTTTTTATATACACGCATTAATAGATATAATTGCACGCTAAAATTTACCTTTTTAGTACTTTTTGTAATTAGCTGTCAATTATCTAATTAATCTAAAAAGCCGAACTTAGTCTCATATTAAAGCTAAAAAGATGAGGCTTTAAATTTAAAGCATATATTGTTTACACAAGTTCTTTCTGATATTTGGGTTGCATAACCTCTGGAATTAGGCAAAAAAATTAGTTTTTTTTCGATATTCTCAATTTTTACGTTATGAAGCAGAACATTCATTACTTGCATGTGAGCTCAGAAGAAATAAACAAATCAAATATGTTTATAGATTCACGTTTTGAGAAAGATATGACGATACCAAATACCCGCAGTAATTAAGCATTTAAACCTCGAATAGAAAATACTCATACTCAAAAAAATATGTAACAGTTCAAATCACAAAAATGATGCGACACTCCCCCTTCATGTGTATCCTAAGAAAAGTGACTACATTTGATGTGTCTATGACTCCTTGTGGTGGTTAGCCAAGGTTGAAGATGTGTCACAATCTACAGACTGATGATAGGGAGTACTTGGTTCAATTTTTTCATCCAGCTGGACCCGGAACATCCTTCAAACTTAAACCAGAAGGTAAAGTTTGGCATGAGCATAAAAATGTTCTCCGTATTTTAAGTCCGACTGAGTTGTTCACACACAATGCTCGAACTCACAACATGAATGAAATTAATATTCTTCTTTCTGGACTTTTAAACGTTCATAAAGCTGCGTGAATGTGGAATTGTCTATATTTCCTACTACTTAATAAGGTAAACTAAAATTTAATTGATGTTAGTTGTGTTCATATTCTGTAACTATCAGATTATGGTGCATACCATATATAGCCTCACAAATGCTACTAACTAATATGTATGTACAAAAACACTATAGAAGTTATTAATTTTAAATTTACAAATGTCCAGTTTGTGCAATATCTGAAATATTAAAAAAAACTAATGTTTTTTGTACCTAATTAAACAGTGGATAGCTGAAAATTAAATTTTTTCCTAAAAGGACTTCAAAAACAACTCAATGTTTTTATTACTTTATAATATATTCCACAAGTACTATACCCCACATTTTTTTTCTTCAGAATTTTATCGCAAGTCCTACATTAAAATATTTGACGTCAAAAATGGCAATTTTTCCATACTTCAGACAGTTTTTTTATAATGAAGGACTGAAATAAATAGGTTGATCTTTTTTGTACAATTACTACTTATTCTCTTATCACAAAAAAAAAATGATTGCCTTTGGTACTGTTCTTCATGATGAGAATGAGAATATCGAAAAAAAACTCGAATTTTTTGGCCTAATTCCAGAGGTTATGCAACCAACAAATCAGAAAGAATTTGTATAAACAATATATGCTTTAAAGCCTCATCTTTTTAGCTTTATTATGAGACCAAGTTCGGCTTTCTAGGTTAATTAGATAATTAATGACAGCCAAATTACAAAAAGTACTAAAAAGACAAATTTTAGCATGCAGTTGTATCTATTAATGTGTACATAACAAAAATTATTTGAACTAAAAATCTAAGAAAAATATGTATGTGCTCTAGGTAGGATGTTCCAACAAACTACAAATTTGTATGAAAATCAAAAAACGTGCAGCAACCTCGATTGGTTTGATTTAAATGGAATGACGTAATGACTTCTATATCAGTGGACCACAACTGGCTATTGTCATCATTTCTTACTTCAATTGGTTACGTATACGAATGACTAACATAGGAATCAAAGATGTTTCGAAATTTGATAATCAAGGGGGTGAAAATATGTGATATGGGTTTCTGATTATTCCTCTATATCTATCGAACCAATAGAGATATCGAAGCGCTTTTTGGTGTAGATTGATGCTTATGTAAATACCACTTAAATATATTTTCCGAATTAGGCCCCAAAAGAGGTAAAGAAAGGGTAAAATGTGTTTTCAATTCACAATTAATACATATAGACCACATTGATTTTTTTATATAGCGACGTGATTCCGTTTAAGATTGATCCTTACTTCCTACCTGAAAAGTAATGTCAAGAATTTTCGGAATTCGCCATCTAACGAGGTAAAACGGGTGAAAAATGTTTTCAGTTACTCGTCGGTATATCTTGAGCCCATCACGCTATTGTCAGGTTTTTCACATCCACGAGACATCAAAGTATGTATTCTAAAAAAAGATGCAAGGTTTTTTCGAAATTAACTCTTTTAGGAGACGAAAAGACCTGTTACGTGTTTCAGATAAATCCTTAATATCTATCGAACCCATCAAGATATACAGTAAATTTTTGTTTCAGGATGATGACTTCAGAAATGAGCACAAAACAGTGCCAGGGTTATACGTGTTTTTTAATGAATGATAGATTTTGATTCAACTGAACAGGCTACCGACGTGATTTACACTTCAATTGGATAACTATACAAATGTCTAAGATGTGAAATTTAAAAAAAATATTCCAAAATTCGACACCCAAAAGGGTGAAAAAGCACAAAATTTGTTTTCCATCAACCCACGATATCTAACAAGTAGAGATATTGAGGTGTTCACGTCAGAGTGATGCTTACGTATTTAAAAAATTATATGCAAGATTTTTTACTTTAATAGTATAAATCTCTGTTTAATGTTTATGAATATGAATTAAACTCCAGATGCACTTTATTACAGCCTACATGTTGCGGTTAATAAAAACAGACTGTCTACAAAATAATCAGTAATACATTTATTTCACATAATAAAAACATATATACAAATTAAAGTTCAGTAATAAAGCGATGCTACATTTACAGAAATTAGCAACTAGATTTAAAGAAATTTAGTTCACTAAATTTTTTGAAAGGTTTTCTGTCTTTTTCACTGGTACGTAACTAAAAAATATGTAAAAAAAATTTGGTAAAGAAAACAAACATTAGCCTATCTTCTTGACACCACAAATCTAAACGCGACTAAGATAAACGGAAGGTCTGATAATCTCAGTCTCCTCTTCACACCACAAATCTAGGCAGTAAACATGCTTCCATACCTTACAAACTCAAATGTAGTGAGCTTTGTTTTGCTCACTACAGTAAAATCTTTGAACTCTCCTAAAAGAATGTCTTAAATTCACATTACAATTTAGCAACACATGAATCGCAAATATTTTTTTAGAACATTCTAAGCAATTGGGTGTCTTGACATTTGACACATTTCTACACTGTCATTCTGTTCTTCTTGCAAGGGTAGTACCAACAGATTTTTTTTCCAAGCAGTCACTCTTTGTTACTTCTTTTAAAAGTCCTGCCGAAAATGTTTTACCTGCTCTCAAAGTCTTGAGATAATTGCGGTCTTCCTATTGTTTTCAAAATCAGTTGCTGAAAACTGTCTGGCAGGTTTGGTACATACAGTCAACCGTTGTCAAGTGATTCTGAATCAAAGACAGCCCAAGGGATTCCATGAACTCAAATCTAGTTTTCTTCTAAATATTTTTATAATGGCCAAACAAAATGTAGGCATTATTGTAGCTCACAGCTACCAAATGGTAAAAAATGGCAAGAGGCAGTCTTTGTGTTCTCCTATTTGCAGAGAGAGTAATTGCTGAATTTCATGTATATGGTGTTCAACCCTAATTTTGTAGCATTATATGATACAATTTCTGGTTTGTCATTCTCTGCATCAGTGTGAATATTATGGTGCACTGATGACAACACAACAGATTTAGACTTCTTGGGTACATACGAAACAAGTGTGTACTATTTTGTGAAACCATAAATACTTGATCCTATTGGCCTGTTCTTATTTGGTAAAAACCCTTTGGTATTTCTGGCTTGTTACTTTTTAGTGTCTCGACAACAGTCCGCTTATTTTTCCACAAGATTTCAGCAACTTCAACCGACATAAACCAATTATCACAAGTAACATTTTGGTTTGAACCAATCAGACATTTTGTAGTCATACCACTGCTTGCACTGGCTCCTTGAGTTTTTCTCCTTCACCGAGTGTAGCACCATCATTACCTTTGCCTTCATATACATAACCATTCAACAGATAAGAGTCACAAGCATCAGTGAAGCATATTATTGTAGTCCATATTTCCAGGGCTTGTTCAGAAGATACATTCTGAACCAACACCTACCTCTAAAGGGAACAAGGGCTTCATCCACACATGCGAAACCTAGAGTACTTACTCTGGCAATTGGCAATGAACTTTTCAAACAAATCTGAAATAGCAGCAGCTGGGTCAGTTTCTTCTCTTTGGTGTCATGTAGTTGGATCATCAAAGCAGAGACACCTAAGAAGAATATTACACCTCTTTTGCGACATAACTGCCCTAAAATAGGTCGTCCAGTACGCCCAGTAGAAAAAAGGAATTTCAGAGATTACCTAGAATATCTGAAAATACAACAAAGAATTAGTATTCCCAAAAGAAATTTATCTCATCCAAGTCTGTTGGGTTTATAAGAAGGGTCATCTTGGTTTTCTAATTTCTCATGAACAGAACTTGGTTTGTAGTTTGTCCAGGTCACAATTTCATCTAGCAGGTCGTCTAACAAAAAAAAAATAGTTTTGTCTGGAGTTGGGTTTTCTAGAGAAGCAGCTGCACTCTTTAGTTTTGAAAGTCTAATTTTTATAATGTTTCTGTCACTTCTATTGCCCACGCACACTGGCCGCGAACTCCAAGAAACATACTTTCGTTTTCCCATGTATGTTACAGGCTATTTGTTTCTTTTTCAGTTTTATCTTCAGTCACTTCACCCAGCAGCAAATTGGCTATTTCACAACCTGTGTTGTAGTTGTCACCTTCGTGTTGCATGGTTCCAGTGTCTTCTGTTCATTTACCAAATTGTCTGAGATTTCTGAGGAGCTACTGTCCACGTCACGTCTCATGGTAGTTGTTTCTGCGGGGAAGTGCAGCGAGGGGAAGCAAATGTAGGGAGAAGAATTTTAGAGAGGGGGGCTGAAAGAGGTGGGACTGAAGGCCAGAAGCTACGGGTGTGTCTGTGACTATATCTATTCCAAAAACATTCTGTCACGTTTTGTCAATGAATGTCGCTGTTGACAATAGAGCAACACTGCCAACCAAAGCGGTAAGTTTTTATAAAGAGTATGCTTGATTGTACTAGTATCGTGTTCGTGGATATACCAATACCTGAATGTTAAAAACAACACTAGAAACTTACTTATCTCCAAGTTATCTATGTATTTTATGTTTATAACAAATAGTTTAAATTTTTACCACACACTAACTTTACACTTTTATACAGTATTTTAGAAGGGCATGGTACATATTGCAATGCATTAACATGTTTGTGTAAACTGTCACCAACTGAAAAAAAAAAAAAATTATAATTTACAGTAAGGATTTTTAAATGCTATTTGGACGTGATGTTAAATGAAATATTTGACAAGATGAATATTAGTACTTCAATACTGTGCAGAGATTTTGACAGATATGGTCTTTATAATGTCTATGGAGTGTGAATGATGTAAATATGGAAAAGCGTCGGAATGCAAAGTCGAGATGATCCTGACAGGGATTGAACCAGAATCGCTGTAGTGGAAGGCAAGCTGCCCGATTAAACAGTCCGTGCCAAAAGTGGCAGCTAGGGACCCCAGCTACCATGAGACGTGAGGCAGACAGTACTCTGTGGAAACCTCTTGCTCTTCCTGATCCGAAACATATGAATCCTATGAACAAGCATCATCTTAGGATTCCGAATCACTTGGAGCAGCAGTCAGGGCAAGGCTAAGAGTTTCTATAAAGTAGGATTTTCAGGTACTCGTGCAAGTTTTTTTTGTTCTATTTATGTGAAACTAATTGTAAATAGCGCATTTTAGATACTTATTGTAATTATTTTACGTTTTTTTTCCCCACAATTATAAATATCAAGTTTAGCTATTCATTGTGTACCGGCCAAATTAATGATTTTAGACATTGTTTATTGATGAAAAATGTTTCTAGTGACATTCTAAGTTGTCCAAAGTGAAAAAAATAAATAAATAAATTGTTAGGTTTTTTAGGTTAGTCATAATTTAACTTATATATATAACCACTTGTATTACTAAGAGACAGGTCTACTGAAAAGAACTTTTTATCTTAATTTAATAACCTTATGTAGTAAAGGTGACAAACTTCGCCTACTGGGAATACTGCCTTGTATAATTGTGTATCCTAAAGCCCTCTACACAATTACGCGACGTGACGACACAACGAAGCGAAAGCCAACGACATCACAAGGCAACGCCGACAGTGCATTTTGCAACGATGCGACGCGATACGAGGCAATATAGCTCGCGGAAGAAACGTTGACACTGCCTGCCATCTGTGTGAAGACATGTGAACCACATACGGCAATTACGAAAATTCACTCGCAGGAGTACAATACGTTATTTCCATGGGTTGAGAAGGTTTACTCAATTAGATTTATATTTTCTACGTGATAAATATTTTGCCAAATGCTACATCTACAGTTCATTCTTTACACTGTATTTTATTTATATTTAAATATAATATTAAATCAGTAATTGACCAAGAGGTCATACTTGAATTTTCGAACACGGACTATATTTACACTAGGGTGGATTTCGAACACCTCAAACTTGAAAGACTACCCTCTTGAATTTGTATAAGCACTTTTATATTGCATAAGCAAAATATGTGGCGGGACGTCAGGTTATGTTCCTGTGAGGCAAGTAGAAACATATTAAATATATGGCTAAATTAATATTCCATCCTTCGTTCCTTCCCTCTCATTATTTTTCTCATGTTTACAGACATCACAATAGTTATTTTTCTTATTTTTAGCATTCTTGCTTCTAATTTGATGTTGTCTTTGACGTCATCAGCGATATCGCCCGAGCAGCAAGTCAGCCTCATCGCTTGGTGAGATGTTGCGTGATGTCACACATCGCGAGCGAAGTAACTGTGATTGGCTCGTTTGGTGTGACGTCATGTCACATCACGTCGCTTCGCGCCGCGTCGTGTAATTGTGTAGAGGGTTTAAGAAATATGCAGCCAAATTATTCTCAACAGTTACACAATTGGTTTAGCTTCATTATTGTTAATTATTCAATACGATCTATGATGTACGTATTTTAAAAACATCTGCAGTTCGTTGCGTATACTAAAAGAACTGTTAATTTTTCAACTCAAGAGTGAATTAAAAGTGTTAATGAATTAAAACTAGTCAACCCATATGATACACATTTTCCGGCGCTGTTTGTGCAAAATCAGCTGTTGCTACCCATAATTCAGTGTGCAAATGGTACTGGCGAAGCCATCCACTGTAGTTTGCAGCTTTGTGCAGTGCGAAAATTCTACATCTGTTCTAAATCAATTGTAGCAGAGCATTAAAGCACGATTTGTTGCAATTTTTTGGCAGTCGCCAAGTCGATTCGTGAGAAATGTCAAGCAAGTCCAAGAACTAAACAGTGGACTGTTCAACTATTATTTTTATGAATGCAAAAATTTAAGACGCGTTTCAACGTGTAACTAATCAAATGGCTGTCCACAATTGCTATTTTACCATTAATGTTTAAATACAAATGTAAAGAACGAAGCACCAGAAAATGTTGTTGAGACATTGTCTTACCTTCGCTTATAGTAAAAGACCTATGGACGCAAGTATTGTTTTAGTGGGCATGGCCCTTGGTAGAGCCCCAACATGCTGTGAAAAATTAACAGCATGCGACATTAGTACTACACATTGAAAACCAAAATAGTGTCTACTGTAAAAATCAGCACCCGATTAAAATAGTAATACCGAAATCAACTATTTACAATATAACTCACCTTAACGAGAAGTCTGAGGTACACATCCTGTGATTTTGGTTCGGTCCTACGGACCTTGCGATCATACTTATGGTTGATGTCAATACCCTTAAAAAATAAACCAAAATAATAAGAAACAATCAAACACTACGCTTGACACAATCAGATTCAATACGATACTGAATTCAAAAATTCGTACCACTCAAAACCTACCATTTTAACAAACCGGAAGACAATAACAAGACGTGACAGAAACAACAGAAAGAGAATGGCCAATACTTGAAAACATCATTTCACTCAATATCGTAGCGTGTTCCGTTAGTGAGGAAACGCTTGGTTTACTCAGGTGGTACAGTGTTCGTAGGAAAGAACGGAACTAGGTATATCAGGAAAATATTTTCCCTGTGCGCAGCCATTCTGGTTATAAGCAACTGGTTGATATGGAAAAATACAAGGGAAATAGTTGGGTCGGTTAGGTTGTTTGATTTGATTCTTAAAAAATGAGGAAATAAAGAGTGTAATAATCGGGGACTCTAATGTAGATAGTCTTAAAAGAGATGAACTAACACTAAATAACAAAAATTTATACACCACATATGTTTATACACTATGTAACAGCACACACCCGACTAGAACAGTAAGTAACAGCTCAACCAGTGGTGGTGCGTTAGGCCGTGCTCTCGTGTGTACTTAATTTTATTAAATTTCAGGTAATGTGCCACAATTTATACTTCTAACCTTTCTTAATAAGAGATCGACTGCTTTGCGTTAAATTTCACAGGCGGATGGTGTTTTCTCAAGTAATTTCATTCGTGTAAGCCGCCCTTTTTTCTGGTGTAAACCTGGCTCGGTGCTACTACTGACTAGCGCACAGATGCCACTCCCCTTTCCAACCCCTTGTTCTTTATAGTGGCATAGAGAGATGCAGTAACCTCGCCTTTATCAACACCTGCACCGTGAAATGAGTTGAGAGCATTGCAATCTATTGCACAAGCGCACGACAGTTACGTCAGCGCATCGAGAATGATTGCCGCTCGCATCTAACATGTGTTCGTACATTGCAGATTGGTAAACAAAGTAATTTTCGGTGTCGAATGGACGAGTAGCAGACTTAGAATAACTTTTATGAATAGTACATTACTATGTATTATTATTAAGTTGCGGTGTGAGTGACGTGATACTGTGCATAAATAATGAACTGCCGTAGAATCTATGGTATTAGTCTTTGTCGCAGTGGATACATTACCGACGCTTTGTGATGGGACAATTTAGTAAGTCGAATTTTACTATATTAATTCATTTTCTTCAAATTCTGTGTTGCATGAGCGTAAGTGGAAACGTATTTTAAGGTTTGTGTCTGTGGATTATCAGTGGCAGGTTTGTTTTCCATATGTGATGTGGTACGAACTGTATACATTTATTTATGTGTTTCGTATTTGTAATCATAAATATCGTAGGCCTAAGGCCTAGCTGATAATACAACGAGCTGCGCAGTGCATGTGATGGTTTTAGAGTGGACAAGCACATGAAATGCCTAGTTTTTATAATTTAAGGAGTTATGAACTTATAGTTTTCGGAATATTTTGACGCGGGGCGTCCCTGACCTCCCCTGATCTGAGCCCGTCGTGCGCATCAAGCCCGGACGGCTTGGGCATATTGGAACACACCCGCCCACGTGCGCGACGAGGTAGCGGCGCCTAGACGCCGCCCCCGCGACGTCGAGTGGACGCAATATGTGCCTCGGGCCCCGAAAACGACCATCCATTGGTAGGAAAGTGCCC
>PNEQ01125602.1:0-22379 GCA_003012365.1 Medauroidea extradentata | reverse complement strand
CCCTAGTGCTCATGTACCTATCAGTATAAAACAATCAGTAACACCGTCGAGTGGGATCATTAACAGTACCTGGACAGACCACCCCCTGAGTGTAAGAGTCTCGAAGTGTAATACTGGGGAGTATTGCTGGCGCCCACCCTAACATCTCATATAACCTCTAAATTAAATTGATCTCATCCCGCTAGAGAGAGAGTGTCAAACTTAAATGATTTCAATGCTGCATGCTTAAAACTAAAACTCATACCAAAAATAATTTTTTTTGTTGTAATTTCTTAATTAAGATCACTAAAAATCCTATATCTGAATTTGAGATTTGAACCAGGGGAATGCAGTGAAGGCAGTCAGTAAACTGCAACTAACTGCCTTGTTGGAGACTTGTAGAGGGCTAACAGGAATTCATGGTAGGGCATAGTTCAACAACAGGGTCCGTTTCAACTGTGAAATTCGGACAGTGAAATAACACTTTTCATGGTTTGACTCATTCCAGTGTAGCTACATGTATTATTAATGTTCTACAGTAATTGTCACTGCTTTAGAGCTATATATTTTCACTTTTGGTTAAAAATTGGCAAATTTTCATTGTCTTTACAACCATTGGGGCACTGGAAAACGCCAGAATCGTTTGTGCCTTCGTATATTCTAGAAGATTGTATTGTTTTGCAGCTTGCTTAATTGGATGATGGAAGTGGGGTAGAGCTCAGCTCTATGGTTGAATCGTAAACGTTCGTTAGTGAAGCACTTAGAGACACGATTGGCAGAGTCGGATGGGAACGTACCTATAACAAAAGAAAATGTCACACATTAACACCTTATATTATAGTCTAGTAAAGAGTCACCTTTTTCCAAAATTAATCAGTGTTAGTAATCTCATGAAGTATTGTATGTACTTACTTCAAACTCTTCAGTCTCATATTACTGTAATTTTTACTCTCAGTTGTTGTGAACAATTAATATTTTGATCTGTTCTGTGTGGACACAAGCACAGTACTTGTTAAATTATCATATAATAGGATCAAGAAAAAATACAGTATTGAAACTTGGCTTATGGGTGAATTCTACAAATATAGAAACTTAATGGCATAGGACATTGAATTTCCATTTGTATAATGCTGGCCATGTATCAGTTCTCTGTGCTACATGAACGAGGTAACACACAAGGGACTGATGATAAGAACATTTAAATGTTAGATATCAGCTCGAAATTTTAAACTGATGATGCAACCATTTCGTTGAATCTCTGTGCAGGGAGTACTACAGAAACTACAAAGATGTTTATAAGAAAACAGTTCTCAGTCCCAACGACACAGAACTTAAGCTGGATCTTCAGAAACTGGAGGACCAGCTCTCCATTGTGGACATCGTCGTAGCACGGGAACATGCGAAAATAGAGGTAGGTCTGAAGTTACAGTACCACATATCGTTTTGTATGGAATTCCCAGTAGTTTGTAGCAGTTCTCCTCTTTGTAAGAGGTGCTGTTAGAGGCAAAGCAATTGTTTTGCTAGAATTAAGAAAGCAACATTTCACACTTCCAGGCTCTTTCAAATACTCTTATGATAATGCTACTGGGTCTTACTTTTTCGTTCCTCTCCCTCCCCATCCGTTCTGCTCAGTTAAATTGAGAAAGATTTGCATGTGGGAATTTCTAGTTTGTGCACATACGAATCACAGAACTGAGAGAACTTAACAATCTACTTAAGGGTGCTGCCTACCTCGGAGCCCTGGCTACAGCGAGGATAGGGATGTAAATGTTAAAATATTTGCAGAGCTCAGTATTTGTCTGACCTTCGTATTGTATATGCTATCACCATTAACTTGCTTGTTTGTCTCGGAATGGGCCCAGATTGCTAGAGGATCTTTTAAGGCATTTTTTAAGTACCCTAAAACTACGTCCAAATACTGTTCAATAGTGTACGTTCATTATTAAAAAACACTCAAAAACATAATCTCATAACTTTTTTCTTAATTTTTATTCCTGTATCAATAGTCTCCTTTTCTCTATGCAGAAAATTGGTTAACCGTATTTACTCGCATAATGGCCGCACCATTATTTTGAAAGGCCTAGAGCAGTATTTTAAAAACTCAGAATAATGGCCGCACCCCATATTTTTCAACATGGGATACAATACAGTAAAACTCTGTTAAGACGTTTACCAAGGGATCAGGTTTTGCTATGGACTTCGGCGAGAAAACATCTTAGCCAGAATGGCAAAAATATGATCTCCAAAACGCGACCATTGCAAGCGTTCGTCGATCGGAAGCGCGGCGCGCCGGCACGCACGACTAGATCCTTCGTTTTTCGTGCCTATAAGACATGGTGGCAGAACCGAGCATCTAGGTACCAGACACGATGAGTCACGCTCGCTTGTTGATGCGCTGTTGCCACGATGAGTCACGCTCGCTGGTTTACGCGCTGTTGGCACGATGAGTCGCGCTCGCTGGTTGATGATGCTCTGTTGATAAACGTAACGGCATCTGGAGAGTTGTGACGTTTTAAGCGTGAATCGGATTTGTTTATAAACTACTTCACGGGAAATAATAGCGTACATGTAATGGACAGTAAAATGTAAACGTCTTATGCTGGATAATTTTGAACGACTTTAATTGAGTGACACACATGAATGGATTAACAAGATTTTATAGTCTCTTAATTTTTCCATGTTTACTGTACTATACACCGACAAAATCTTTTTCTTTATTTTTGGAGAAATGGTCACGCTATGGACGAGTAAATATTGAAAAAAAAGTAGATTTGTTATATTCTACACAATACAAAATTTAGAAGGTAATTTTTTTGAAAACCCCTCATAATGGCCGCACCCCATTTTTTGGGCCTAAAATTCGGTCAAAAATGTGCGGCGATTACGCAAGTAAATACGGTAATCTGATATATCTTAAAAATTAGTAAGCACCACCACAATTTATCCCTATCCAGCTCATGCCAAGGCTCTAATGCAGGCAACATCCTTAAGGAAAAGCTGTGATAAAAAAATTTACTAGATTCATTACATCAGAAAAAAAATACTGTTACATCAAATTCATACTGTTGTGAGCCATCACTGTCATGCAAGCAATGTACGTTGATACAAGGTGGCAATACTAAAGGACCTCAGCACGCACTATGCGGCTCGCATAACTCTTTGTAACATGCTGTGGCAGCCACCTGCACACTTGTCGTGAGTTTCGCAAAATCTCAGCAGACAACAGATATCAAGGCCTAGTGAATTCTTGTGCCTACTCTCTGTTCCCGGATGGTACTTTGACCTTGATGCAACATGTTTCTTGGAGCTCCGAGACAGAGAGTTGCAGCGAGATTTCTAGACTCTTGATTAAGATTATAAGCGGGAGTTGTGCCAGAGACTGATAGAGAGTTTTTGCTGAAAGACATGTTATGTGCGAATGAGTCGTGGCGATAGTGACGGGTTGCGAGCAGTATTCAGGAGTGTTTGGTGTGAGGAGTAATGTTCTTGGACTGCAAGAGGGCCATCAGTGTGCTCCAAACCAGGACATGAACCATTAAAAAACAACTGCTGACATGACACTGAATAATAGTAATCTTAGCAGCTGCAATTGACTACCAACTACTTTTTGTCTTAAAAATTATTTTCAAACATCAGTGTTTAGTTGTTAAAATGTGCATATTGTATCTAGCCTTGAGCTATGGCTAGAGGATTTCAAAAAGTGATAAGGGATCATGAAATAATTTCATGCTTTTCGTGTTTGTGAAAAAAGGGTGTTTATAACTATGGGTGTGTTAATTCATTGTTTGCTTACACCACAGTTCCACTAAACAGCAATAATTTTAGTTTGATATTAGTACCCTATTAGCAATATATAATGCTTGTGAGTTTAACTACATTTGCCTACACTAAAATAACTAATTTTTTGCCGAGATACTTTTCCGTAGTATTTACCATATATATATATATATATATATATATATATATATATATATATATATATATATATATATCACAAAAATAATCTTTCTGAGAAATGTTGACTTTTCTCAATAAGAACAATGGATGCCAAGGTTAAGTAGATATTGGGCGTAAATTAAACTGTAAGTATTCTTACAGAACATTTTTGTTGGGCCTTTAGTTTAAAAAAAAGATAGAAAAAAGACATGCAATTTTCAGACACCATTGTATAATGCAGAGAAAATGTGAGAAACCAGAACAATGGGCTGGAAATTTTATTCAGCGAAACACATATTAACTTGGCATAAAATTGTGTTTTATATCTTATTGGTTGCCTGATGTTTCTGTATGTAGCAGTCGTAATGATGCAAGTATTCACTGTCAACTAGATTGTCTGGTCGATGTGATTGAGCTCAGAGCTACTTCTTTTTATGTCTTATCATCAACTCATCATGATGTATACTGCCACATTATTTCACTCTTCCCTAGTAGAAATATTATAAGTTTGTTATGATAGTTTATGGTAGATCTTTGCAGTTATTTTCCCAAAAAACTGAGGGTCTAACACATTTTTAACAAGATATGTTATACTAAGTTATGAAAAAAAAAAAAATGTGGTTTAGTCTATCCACAAATTTAGTGATGCTCCTCATACTCTAGTTTATTGCAGACTGGCCACTTCTGTGGTCATGTAGTTATGGTGATGTTGGCAAGGAGGTCGGATCAGTAAATATGTAAAACCCACTCATATCCCAGAGTTGATCACACAGTAATAAGGAGTTTCAGGCCTTCAGTCAACATGTACATGAATGTGGAGTGTGAAATGCAGAAAAGCGGGGTGGTGATGTTGCAGCTGCACCACGAGCGGCCAGAGCTAGTGACACTGGAGGAGCACAATGCAAGCTGGTGGAAGATCTGGAGTACAGACTCCACAGTAGAGCTAAAGGTACAGACGGAGAAGGCGCGTGGCCTCTGGTCGCAGCTCTCCTCCCCGGAGAGGAGGAAGTTGTGCGAGACCATTGGCTACGTAGAGGATCTGCAGCACCCAAGCAAGCCCAAACAGTACATAGGTACTTGCTTTTCTTACACTTACAACCTTGTCCATAATTTGTGGCTGTGGAAAATGGTGAGAATATTTGTTTAGCATTTTTCACACTACAGTAAACCCCCGTTCTAACGACATCGGATCTAATGACATCGGCGATCTAACGACATAATTTCCAGGAACTGTGGAAAAATTTATGTTTTAAAAATTTATCAAATCTAAGCAAAGTGAAATAGATAGCTGTAAAATGTTAATTAAAAATAATTATGCGTACATTAAACAATAAAATAATGCAGTTATCATAAACTAGTGATATACAGCTGTGAAAAAAAAAACTGTTTAAAAATGCTAGAAACTTCGGTTGGAATATAGTTGAAGCGCGTGCCGGGTGCGTAGGCTGCCCGCGCAACACTGACATGTGAGACGTGATGACTAACGCTACTTTATCTCCTAATGCTTCCCCTCACTTCTCCGTGCTCCGTCCTGCCTGAACTTCCTTCTAACACTCCTCCACGTGTCGTTATCTCAGCTATGCAGTTCGATACGCGACGTGGCATAGCAGTGGTAATTTACAACCTATTTTGAGGAACCATGAAAAATTCGGGTCAAAAAATTTTTAATTTAAGGAAAATCGTCCGTGTTGTAATTTCCTTTGTGAGTGCTGTGCTGTAAGAAACACGCCGCTAAACATAGATACAATCCCTACTGACTGTCCACGCCAGCCAATAAACATTCATTACCCCTCCCCCTTCCCCACGAACAAGCCAAATTGTGCTTGCATGCGCGCGCATGAACTGCCGACTCCCGGTCCCGACTGTCTGATAGTCACGTGTCACTAGCATCTTGTCTCGCTACAAAGCTGAGTCACATGATTGTTTTTCCTCTCCCACTTGGCGACTCTCTCCAATGTTTCAGTGTCTTTTGATAGCCCAGGGGATGGGGGTTGAAGTAACGTCACTGTTTTTATTCCGCCCTCGTTATAACACGGCAAGAAAAAAAAAGGACCAGCATTGCACTCAGTCCGTAAAAGAAAAAAATCCATCGTTATCTCATCTTTTTTTTTCTCTAGCTGCAGAATTGGGCTCGGCTTGACCTTGACAACTTCCGCTGTATTATTGATCACTCGTCATGTGGCTATGAAAGCGCTACGGCGTAAAAACGGCCTACTACACAAACACAACAGTCCAGTCGCAGTGTGCGGTACGTGGGCTGATAAGGTTTTTGTTTTATGCTCGCTCGTCAGTGGAGCAATAAGAGCGACTGCAGCCAGCGCGCCGAGAGTAATTTCATCTCTATTTGCAGTACAGAGCATTAAACTGATGCATTGTACGTAGTTTCGTGATTTTTCCAATAGGCCTACAACTTTTAGTGACAAGTAATTCAGTCATTATTTTATACGTGACAGCACCTTGAAAAGTCGGTATTTTGCCCTTTTGAGTGGCTCTAAATTCGCGTTCATAATAGATGTTCGAGTTTTTAAAAATACAGACTTTTTTAAAATGTTTGCTCTTTAATACAAACTTTTATTAGTATCACGTAAATGCTTATAATAGCGACAGGCTGCAACAGTTCTTGCGCAATAAAAAAAAAGACTCAGTGGTTGTACTGAAAGGTTTTTAAGTCATTGCCATATACATTCACGTAAATAATACAAGTTGTTCTGCTGTGGTCTGAATGTGCTTCGCGCGAGACAAACAGGATGAATCACACGCGCAAAAGCTGCCCGGAGGCAAGCCATGGCCAGCGGCCCGACCACTCCTCTCCCCCATCCTACACAACCAGACCGAGCATTCCGCTCTGCCACGCGTGTCACGGTGGGGGATTGTGGGATATTATTTTATTTGGAAGACACCTTTTCATCGTACTAAAATATAATTTCAATTAAAACTTTTTTTAAGTTGGTAATTGTTCTACATAAATTTTAGGAAAAAAACACACTTAAATTTTTTTTTATTTTGTGCGGGGGGGGGGGGTCAAATTTAGTTACCTCGGGACTAATGACATCAGCGATCTAACTACACAATTTCCTAGCACCGTGCGATGTTGTTAGATCGAGGGTTTACTGTAATCACAACTTTTGGTAGTGACATTCCTTTATTGGCCTAGGCAAACATGAAATACCAATAGCTGAAAAGCTTAAAATACAACAAAAAGCAAACTTCAGACATGCATGTGTTACATTAAAGCTTAGAAAGTAGTAAATTTTTCCCACTTTAAGTGTCCATACTTATCAAATAACGGCTGTAAGAATAAACATTACAAGTGAAAGGAAAAACTCATGAGTCCAGAGTCCTGTAGGCTAGACTCCACTGTACTAAGCATCGTCAAACCTCAGTTGTTTGTTCTGTGGTTGCTCCCTGATTGTGAGCATCCAGTTTCACCCCACACCAAGTAGTATGGTTTTCTGTTGTATTATAAAAAATCTGAATGATGATGATGGTAGATAATGGTATTGACAACAACAATATATCCTCTCGTTTCATTACAGGACGCAGCAGAAAATATGTGAACGCATTGGACATCATTACACTGTATCAGTAATAGCAAATAGTCTTATGAGACAACTTATCCAATTTACTTGTTCCTCTAGACACTAGGTTTTATCGCGTAAAATTCTTTTTGTTTTTATCGTAGAGTTGTCTGGTATTGGTATTAAAGTATTAATCGGAATAACTTGCTGTACTGTGGTGCACTCTGGCGGAGCAGTGAAACATTATCTTTATCTTGGTTCCCATGCTGTTCGCTGTGGTGCTGTGTAAACTTGGTGCCTTGATGTTTGCTCATCTGCCAGGTCTTGAGGAAGGATCTAGGCACACACTTGTCATGCAATGCCCTACACAGTGTCGCTCAGTTTCACATGCTCAATTAAAAGTCACTACTACAGCTGGAGTTTCTAACAGATTTTCATGGGTTTTTTTCCGAAAGATTGTTAAAGAGTACTTACGATGAAATAAGTATACAAACTTCAATTACAATTTACGTTCCGATTTATCAAAGCTATTATATTTTAAAAAAAATTTTTTTGAGTATATTTTTGAAGTTTCTCAAAAACCTTTTCGTTAAGTATTTGTTTTGGTTATTCCTGAGTCCGTTTGATTGGAGTTCAACTGAATTTTATGTATGAGGGACGAGGGATGGTACTGTATTGCAGTATATAAGTACCGCTGTGATCCATCAGTAGCGTACACGGGAAATCTCTGGAATATGATGGTATTTCTCTTCATATTGTTATTATTGTTATTATTATTATTATTATTATTATTATTATTATTATTATTATTATTATTATTATTATTATTATTATTATTATTATTATTATAATTATTATTACCATGTGTGTTGTAAGTGTCTAGTCCTTTGTTTTGTATGTCTGTATTCTTTTGTATGTCCTTTGTCCTTTGTTATTTGTTTATCCTGTGTTTCTGTATTTGTATCTGTTATTTGTTTAGTGTCATCCTGTTATTGGTCGCAAGACTGTTGGATGGAACTTTAAACATAATAAATAAATAAATAAATAAGTAAATTATTATTACCATTATTATTACCACCACTACTACTACTACTGCTACTATTATCATCATTATTATTACTTACATTAGTTTATAAACAAAAGCTCTGGGTTGCATTAATAAATAATGAAACCAATGACTTTTTACACTGTTATTTAAAAATATTTTTTTTATAAAATATGTTTTTAAGATGTTCATTTAGAGTAATAAACTACATACCTTAATTAAAAATCATTTATCATAAAATTTTGATGCTATGTAGTTAGTTTAACATTTTTGTTCTTTTTTAAATTTTTTAAGGGAAGAAAATTAGAAAACAATTAATTTTAATTTTTTTTGACCTTGTAGATATACTACTAAAGAAACCTTGAACAGGTCCCTTTGTTTGTTTTGAACAGCTCATAACCAGTACATACTGTACATTACCTGTAGATATAGGCATTACCAGCTTGTTATAGCATATAGAGTGCATGCGATCAAAGATACAGCTGTGAAATTGCATACAGTAGTAAAATATATCAAGCCCTCTTAGATGAATAAAATAAAGTCATACAGATGTTTGAAACACTACTAATGTGGCAACATGCATCCATTTGTTGTAGGCTGTAAAAATATCTAATGTTAATACTGTATATTTACTGAGTGTGCGGTTATGATGCAGAGCACAAGTTGAACCTGACGGTTGCTAACTGCTCGGTGAGCCTACTCAGCACTCGGCGCGAGGTACTGGTGCTGACACTGACGCAGCTGTTAACAAGTGTGGAGACGAGGCCGGCAGCGCGCGCGTTCAAGGTGTCTGCCAGGGCAGAGAGCTTTGTGTTAGAGGGCTGTAGCGCAGACAATGACCTGGTTCCTGTCGTCACCGCCGACAACATCCTCACAGGTCAGGCATTCTTCCTCCATTCTCAGTTTATGCAAACTATGCTGCAAGTTTTTGTATATTTTTATAAAACATTTCTTAGAAACTATTTGTCAAGACCAAGATAATTATTTTAATTGTGCAAGTACAGAACTGAAAATGATTTATCACATGGTCATGATAAAATGTTTAAGTTTAAAATCAATGTTTGTTGTAAACACCATAAAAGAGGGTTGATTTAGAAGTCATGATAACAATTTTCTGTCAGAAAGATCCATCAAAGAAAATAGGTTAGTTAAAATTCAAAGTGTTTGCAAGTGGAATTTCAAAGGTTGCATCACATGAGTAAGGACCCCTAAAAACAGTAAATTTCAGTAATTAAAAATGTTAAAAGTGGTTCAAAAATTTGGTGTTAAAAACTTTAAAGTGGTGTAAAAATTAGATAAAAGCAGTGGAAATAATTTTGAACTGTAAATATATTTTTGTGTAATACTATTAGAATGATTATATTTATCCAAATAGTTTTGATTTTGTCTCATTATAATTAATTTTTAATGTTTACACTGTCGGGTCTGGTACATAACTCAATTGTGCAAATTAAAAAAAAAATATATTTTTTTCATTAACAGACTATATAAATATCCTCCTTTTTTGTTGAAACTACGGTATTTATCCTGAGTTTTCTTTAAGTTTTGGAGTTTTGGAGTTTTAAAAATTTCCTTTAGTTTATTCCGTCCCTTGTAGTACATATACAAATTAAAACTTTTTATTACAAAAAATATATGGCTTGATGAAGATATATTTTCTAGCGTACCTACAAAAATAGACAAACTGTTTGGTATTTATTCACTGATGGAATAGCTTAAAATTATGTTTCTCCACTTTTTAGCTATGTATTTAAGTTTTTGTTCCTACTTCTTGCGACACAGAGAAACTTTGCGATATTGTTGTTTACACAAGGATCTGTCCGGTGATGTTTTTCGTTTATTTCCGTTAAGAAAATCAAAATTATAAACACAACATCCCCGAAAATGCTGAAACAAAACATTAACTTATAAACAAACGTGTGTTAAGTCATAGAGATATGTATTGCATCTCGGTGGACTTCGAACTTTTGCTGCCGCTATTGTCACTTGGCTGCCATCTTGTTGATATATCGAGATCTTGGTACTGTATGATCATGGCCATGCGTGAGTCTATCCATTACTTATACCCTTTAAGTATTAGTGACAAAGGTTAAAATCTTTTAAAATGGCATGCATGGACTAATGTAATTACAGCGAAAGGATAATTAAACAAAACCAGAAATATCTGAAAGGAAAACGTACACATTTTGACGATTGTGCCTCAGTTGAGTTGTGACATAACATCCGCCAAGGCATCTGAATTCGCGTGAAACGTTACTTGTAACGTAAGTATGCAAAAATTTGCAGAAATCTTATAACTATATCAAATTCCGCGATTTTCACGAGTCACCATTTTTAGTGGTACACGAGATGTGGTTGCTGGAATATGCATAAATGTTGCAACATAAAATCATTGTTTAGTTGTTGTTCATATTTCCATACATTCAGTAGGTCTATACAGTCATTTGGAGTATTTATCGTATATGTTCATGCTATTTAATGCAGTCAACATAATCCAAGGTATTCACCATTGTTATATCCATGGATGCTGCCAGTGATGGGTATAAAACAAGATTACAAAAATTAATAGTGATTTAAAACTCTCATATTTGTCTTGGAACTGTATGTAGCATATTTCATGTAATGGGTACTTTTCGGAATACATAAAAAATTGTTGCAGTGACTTCTGAATTTGCACGTTAATACAAAATTTTCCTTAACACTCCTTGAAATGAAATGATTTATTAACAATTATTAAGATACGTTTTGTGCTTAATGTTGTGACTTGTACATGTTGGCATTATTGATGCATACTTTTAAATGACAAGGTGTGTCACTTTTTTTTTTCGAGGCATTTTCCATTGCATACTTCAGAACAGTTAAGTGTTCAATTCAGCCTACCAACAGTACAGTTTCTTTTCCATACCCATATAAGTTGATAGTATGTACACAATTTCTTGCCAGTTAGTCATTGTGTTATGTGTATTTGCTCACAACTTAAGGTAATCCCAGAAATATGGCTGCAAACAAACTTGGAATTGGTGCATTCGCTGCACTATCGATACCAGCGTGCCAGCTGGCACACACATACGCACGCACACTTGCACACATACACACATGCACACATGCTTACACGTAAACTTTTGACAAAGGACATGGTGTGGCTGTATTGTAAGTTTGATGTTTCCCTTACAGTAATTCTCATTTGCCCAGCTGGTACTTACTCTGTTTTCATTAGGCTGACATATATTATTCTTTCTTCACTGTTTGTTTTATTTACAGGAAACACTTCATCTCAGTTCTTTTCCATTGACTTTGAGAAAAATCCACTTAATATGGACACAGAGTTCGGCCTTATGATCAGCCTCGAGCCCATGGAAATCATCTATCACGAGGTGAGCTTTCAGTTCTCCAATTTCTGCAGTGTGTAAACATATTTTTACTTCCTTCGTTTTCTAAAACTTTGAAATCCACACTCTTACAAACATGTAATGCTTTAAAATGTTAAACATAAAATTTAATACTTTAAAGTGTGTTTAAGAACCACAAAGGTAGATTAACACAGAGGTTAATAATGTACATCACGTACACCCATCAAAATGGAGAGTATCTGTAGACAAATTTATAATTCTATTAAAAAGTAAGAATGAGAAAATTATAATTCTACTAAATAGTAGGAATGAGAAAATTATAATTCTACTAAATAGTAGGAATGAGAAAATTATGATGCACCTGTAAAGTGATTCCTCATTCAACTGACTTAAATAAATTTAGGTAAGTTAAAGTATTGGGTTTTCCTTTTGTGGTTCACCTAAGCCGCTTCTCTTGGTGCAGTGGTCCTTTCCTTACGTTTAACTTGGGTTGCCACCCACTGTTGGAGGCTCATAGTGATTGGGACTGAACCTTGCGTTGGGAGCAGCGCTATAACAATGGGGCGGTCTCCCAAATTGACCTGTAACTCCGCAGGCCACCGTGTTGGAGTGTCAGTGACGAGAGAGAGAGAAGTGGAATGATTGGGCTGTTGGTGGGTCTCCTCACACCTGTCGAAATCGGGGGAGGCCCACCTTCCCCTTGCCTCTGTCATTGCTCTCACCGCCGCTGGGCTGCCCCCTCCTGTTCCCGCTGCTGAACTGCTAAAAAGGTGGGAACCTCCATCATAGCCGTGGGTGGCTTGTTTACCTTTTGGGGACCCAAACTCTGCGACGGAAGGGGGGAGAGGTCGATTTCACTCATCTCCCGTTGGAGGCACCTCGCTTGTCAGACTGTCCTTGGCTCCGGTGCCTACTTCGGGAGTGTTGGTGGTTGGACATTGAGTTAGCTCTTAGAGATGGAGGATACTGCAAGACCTAACCCCCACACCTGTAACAGGGGGTAATGTTCCCCTTTTGGGGTTGCTGCAGCGACAGGGGCTAAAAGCCACCCAGTGCGGGACCCACGCCACACAAGGCAAGCACGGGATCTGGGCTGACCACTGCGCATTTGAGGTCTGTGAATATTCAAAATTGAAAAAATATTCGGGAATAATTTATTATTCAATTCCAAATTTTGAATTGAATCAGCTTACAAAAAAATCAAAATTACTTGTTTCCCCTTTGCTTGACTAATGCATTAAGTAACAATGTGTTCGTTTTTTAACTGCATTACAATCATTACAATAACAGTCAAATATGACATTCATCTTTTGTTTACTTCACGTAATAATTCCATCATGGTTTGTTAAAATTTATCATGTTGCGTCTCGGCAACGGCGTTGGCAAGGTCGATCGATATAGCCTCTCACAAGCTGTCATAGTCAATTATGATCTGTGGTCGAATTATCAATATGTCGTCACTCTATACACTCGTTGTTACCCCTAGTAAACAAAGCATCATTAGCCTAATAACACAAGGAAAATGTGTGTTAATTAAAAACATGTGTTCATGACCATTTTCATTTATGCGTGTTGTACGGTACTGTTTAGAGCTGAGTGAGTGAAAATGGCAGACCTTACAACGAAATGTAGAAGAAGTGGTTTGTGGCAGTATTTTGAACACGGTGATAGCCAAACTGTTTTGCAATTACCACAACAAACGTTTAAAAACACCAACAGATTTGTTAGTTGAAATACTGTGTTACAACTGCCATAGTGTTACCGTAAAAAATTAACCCTAACATAACCGTACAGTGAGAATCATCAGCTTCCAATCCTGTTACGGGTTTTCAGCCAAAAACAGTTCGTAGGAAAATCTCAACATCTGCTTCTTGAGTAGGTTAGCGACGGGCTCGTTAGAACGACAATACGTAAACAACTGAGCCATAAAAACAGAATGGCTTACTGCAGTCTCAATACGTGTGCAGCATGCCTACCAAATTAATAATGCAGTTCACCAGCCTGGCCACAAGAAACAAAAACAGTAAATTAGAGAGAGGGGGGTGGGGTAGAGAGGTGGGAGAGAATTTTCTACTGTGCAAAAGGCGAGGGGAAGAGGAGCGGAACCAGTTGGGAAAGAGAAAAAGGGAGGAAAAGAGAGTGAAATTAAGGTTGATGGCAGTATTTCATCACCCGGCAAGCATTTCACAAAAATAAAGATACCAACCTCCAGCTGAGCACCCATGCGCACCACTGTCTAAATCAAAATAAATAACACTTTGTGCAAATAGAGAACAGAAAACAACTTACAATGCAAGTGAGCTACTGCTTCGAAGAGGTACAAAACAGCATCATCAAATTCTATTTCCAGCTGTTGAGACATGACGTACACGACCACATGTTGCTCCACCCAATGTTCGGAGTAATCTGCCATGATGGGGCCACAAAAACATCTAAGCCTAATTGTAGAGCTAAATTTAGCATCCCGGATATACAGGTTCAAACAAATTAATCAAGTTCCAATATTACTTAAGAAAAAAAGCTGAATGGAAAGTTTTAGAGTACTGATCCTAGCAAAAAAATAAAAAGTTAAAACAGGGTTGGATTTAAAAAAAATTGTTTTGCGACAATATATTTACATTCAAATTTATATATGTATGTACCTTTTCGTCAATGTTACTTTACTTTTTCATAAATTTTTGTGTATTTTTTAATGTTTCTAAAATCCTTTCGTAATGTCACTGTTATCATTATTCCAGAGTTCGTTAAATTGTGCCTGTACTATGTTTATTCTCGCAGCTTATCATATTTATACAGTCACTTCCCAGTTTAATTTTCAAACTCATTTAAAATGCAATACATGTCTTTATGCACGAGAGTTTTATGTATATTTGATTGTTACTGGAGCATGGTGTGATATCAGACTACAGTGCCGGATTAGTGTTTCATTGGTGTCGCAGCATGCGGTGGCAGAGATAGTGAGCTTCTTCCAGCGGCGGCCTGTTGCGCTTCAAGATCTGGCAGACTGGTGGTGGCGCAGGGCAATGCGCGCCTACAGGCTCGCACGTCAGTTGCTCGACAGCCTGCTAGAGCGACGTCGTACCCTTAGTCTCTGCATTGACGTCAAGGGACCCTACTTCGTTATACCCGAACTCGGATCCCTCCAGAAGTGAGTAACCCTGTCAGAGTTTTACCAATGGTAGTGTGTGTTTCTGAGTGCACTAGTGTTCCTATTGCCCAACAAAGAGGGGGAGAAAAAGTATTCACAGTCATGAGGTCCTACTGCACAGAATCCTAAACTCTTTAAACTGCTTCGTGCTCTCATCTTTGGCTGTGTACTTGCAGGGGTGGCACCTTTTAACACCTAAACTTTCTCGTGCCTCAAAACTGACGGTGTCAAAGTGATTATTCTATTAAGGAAATCATTGTATACATTTGGATGTATGTTATTCATAAAGATAAAACTGGTCATCAAAAATAATTTCAGAAACGACATTTTTGTTCAAGTCAATACTACTAATGTTCTTGTTTTCTAACTCTTCAGTTCATATTTAAATACTGAAGTGGTCTAGTACTCTACCTCTTCAGATTTTGGTGTAAAAGTAATGTGGTGATATTATAAAAATACATATTTTGCATAGCATCAAACATAATTCATTAAAACATTAAAAAATTATACAATTATACAGGGGTGTATAAATTATTTCTGGCCTATTCAGTTTAATTATTTTGCTGCCATTTGGTCTTACTGCCTTCTGCTATAGTCTGCTAAACTCAATATATAAATCCATATCTTTCAGTGTCGCTATCCTAATGTAACAACATGTGATAGCAGTACAACTATGCACTGTTATATTGCCCAGGATCATTACACATGCTGAGAAACCAATGAACTTGTAACAGCTAAAAAAATGAAATAGGTATGTTTCTAAGAACATTCTCAGACAAGTGTGGTGAGACTTTGGTCAGTGTTTAATAGGGTGGTTTGAGAGCTGGTGAGGGTGATAGATGAGTATGAAGTGACAATGTAATGTAAATATAATGGAAAGAAGAAAGGCACCAAGAAAATTGGTTAACTATGTCTACCATGTACCCATATACTGAAATTGGGGGTAATCCAACTGGGATTGCTGGATTGCAATAGCACTATGTGAGTTTTCTGACTACTGTGGCTTCCAAGGTTGGTGAGAAGAACAAGAAAAAGAGAGAGAGAGAGAGAGAGAGAGAGAGAGAGAGAGAGAGAGTGTGTGTGTGTGTGTATGGGTGGTGCAGTGACTGATGTGTGGGTGACACAGGGGTGGCAGCGTACTGGTTGCGGACCTGGGTCGCCTGCAAGTCACCAGTGACATACAGCCCTGTAATGTGACCTTGGAGGATGCCACACAGATGGAGCTGGAGGAGCGACTATATGACAGACTGCATCTAGACCTCTCAGACACCCAACTCATCTTCTGTGACTCTGGTGAGATCATCACACCCTCTCTTCACACTCTAGTTCAAGCATCTACCGTCCACTGCCTTTTACGTGTACCATTACCGTATTTACCCGAAAATAGTTCGATAGTTTTTTCCAAATTTGAGAAATTAAAATACCGGGTTGATCTATGATCGCAGACATACAAAATCGTCACCTAAATAATGTTTTTGAAACGGCACACCAAAATACACTATGGCCGCGGCCAAAGATTGTAAACTGTGGCGCTAGCAGTCAGCGTGCTCAAATAGACGCTTCTTTACTAGTATCTTCATCCGCTTTGTTTATTTTATGCTGTACCGTAATTTTAGAGTCAAGAAAGTTGAAGCGTTGTATTTGTAATGGATTCTGTAGGAAGGCGTAGCACTACACCAAAAATTATGTCGAAAGGATTGCGGCGTAGTTTTGATACAAACTTCTGAATAATCGTTGTAAATTACGCATCGTGAACGAACAATTGTGACTTGTTAGGCAGCGCGGGAGGCCGGGAGTACGGCATCAACGAAGCAAACGGTTCACGAAAATCCTTCTGAGGGCCAAAGAAAAGTAAATTTCAAGATATTGAAAATCGTGGGGTTGCGTTCATAAAGGAAAAGGCATAACGTTATTATGTTGCAGGTTAGGGAAGCTGCAGATGCAGAGAACTGAACGTTCCAGTCAAGAAATTTAAAGTTAATGTCGACTTGTGTGTGCGAATTATGCAACTTGTTTTTTCTTTGAGGCGTTGTACATCTATAGATCAAAAGATGGCTTCAGACTTTGTAGAAATATTAGTGACGTTCCAGCATCACGTTATCAAACTGAGAAAAAAAAATATTTGCTTGGCCAAATTAGCAATGTGGACGAAACTGTCACGTATTTTGATAATGCAAAGCAATACCACTGGACACAAAAGTATGTACTAGGAATTGTATTGTTATTTGTTTAAGGTAATTTATAAGTAATTAAATTAATTTTTGACTTATATTCAACCAAAAATTTTTTTTTTCTAAACTCAGAACCTAAAAGTAAGGGGTCGAATTATATTCAGAGTCGAATTATTTTAGGGTAAATACAGTATATACTTAGTATCCAAAAACCTCTATAGTTTAAGAAGGTTGTTAGGATCTTAACAAAATAAATCAGTATCATCCGTAAGTGAAATCAATATTGGATAGCAATTTGTAATTTGCATAGGAATCTGTAGTAGAATACCATAACATCGGGTATTATGACAAAAAGAACATGGATACAATGAGGTCTTTTTGAGCTACTTCACAAATATCAGAAAAATATTCCATGAAAAATTTAAAGTTTCTGAGTAGAAACACGCATGGCAAGAAGTGGGCTTGCAGCAAGTTTTTTAACTAAGTGAAGCTGACTTTTGTTATCTGCGGTAGTTTGAATACCGTTATATTCCCCAATAATTTTCTGCTACTGCTATGTGACACATTCTTAATCTTGCCAATTTTGTTTGTGTTCTTTGTTTATAGACGACCAATATAATTTTTTGGACCTAAAACAATTTCACGAAAAGTTGCATGTAATTTATTCAAATAGCCTTTAATACTAGTAACTTGCATTTACATTACATAAATAAATTGTCAAACACAAATAGCCTAACATCATTATGTTATGTCAAAAATGTGATTGCCTTCTATATTCCAAACTTTACCTCATAAATGGTTCACAAGTTTATATAAAACTGCGGAGGATTATTTTAATTGCAACACATCTAGGTAACCTATAAATGCCTTACTTTTGAGAGAAAAGCAATTGTCATACCGTATTTGTCGGCATATAGGACGATCCCGCATATAAGACGTGTCATGGTTTTGAAGGTACAAAATCTTGAAAAAAAGTAAATTACTAATTTTGAAATTCCCGACAGAAAAATATTCTTTTACTTTGCCAGAAGCATTAAAAATTTAGTTTAGATATTTTCAATGCATTTATTACCATCATATAAACATGATAGTAGACACATAAACGAATAACATTGGCTACTACTGCTCTCCGGGCGCCCAAGAGCCAAGGAAATGCACGGCGGTGACCGGCGACACATGCCGGCATCATCAGTTGCCGGCAGTTGTGTGCGACTTGGCAACGCTGGACTAAGGCACGCCACGTGCAACATGGCAACGCCAGGCTACAACAGCTGCTTGCAAGGTCATTGCATTTCTGTGCGCTGTTGTCTGCCAGCCTAGCACTAGACGGTAGACGCATGAATGTGTGGTATGGTACCTAGATCTTCGTTTTTTCCGCCCGAGAGTCTTGTGCTTGCGAGACAAAGGATGAAAGCATGCGTACCTAGATCCTCGTTTTCTCTGCCCAAGAGTTGTAGGCTGGCGAGACAAAGTATCTCGGCACGCGTTCGCATCCATTGCCGCTTCACTGCGAGGAAGTGTCCTTTATTATGAATGACGCTCATCAAAATTTCGTACCGTAAATTTTATTAAAGAAACGGGGCACTCATTTTCATTTATGACAAAAAACGCAATTCCTTGAAACATAATACAAAATTATTTTGTAATAGCTATGGGACACAGTGTGTATACTTCATGGGAAATTGTTAATATTACAGCTGAGGTTTTGGAGAGCTATATTGCTACAAAATTACTTCTGCTATAAAAGACATGTCTGAAGTTCCAGTTGAACTTCCTAAGGAAGTTGGTTCAAACATACTATTTGCAATACTTTTGATAGACTTTTCCTGGCTAGTTGACTCTGTAGGTTACAGCCTAGATAACTCCTATTTTATTTAGAAATAGTGAATTAACACTTTGAAAACTGCTGCAATTTCTAATTGTAAGTTGTAAGAGGCAAATTACATGTTCTGTATATAGAAAAATGGGAAGTGGTGTATCATTGAAGTTGTCATATATCTTTGCAGTACATGAACAAATAGAGCTCTCCTATGTTTTTCCATTGCAAGTGTTCTTCTGCAAATGTGGCACATGCTTCCGAGAGGATCAGACATGACAAAATATTTTTTCTCAATCAAGATGGCAAAAACTGCTTTCTAGGAGTGATAATTTTTTAGTTTTGCTTATTTGACCCACTAAAACCTGCTTTTACAAACAATGTTTTATCATCTATTTGCTTACCGCAACCCCTTGAAAATATATATTGTGTTTGTAATGAGTATAGTTTTTTTAAATAGTGTGTATGTGTACTTATTATTACGGGTATGCGAAACAGTGATTTTTTGCTTTGAAGCGAAGTTGAAATTTTTATTTTTTTTTTTGAAGTTGAATTGAAGTAGAATATTTAATTGTTTCTTCCATTGCAGGTAATATATGCTGTACTATAGTAGTACCGTATTCGTCGGCATATAGGACGACCCCGCATATAAGATGAGTCATAGTTTTGAAGGTACAAAATCTTGAAAAAAAGTAAATTACTAATTTTGAAATTCCCGACAGAAAAAGATTTTTTTCCTTTGCCAGAAACATTAAAAATTTAGTTTAAACATTTTCAATGCATTTATTACCGGCATATAAACATCATAGTAGACACATAAACGAATAACATTGGCTAATACTGCTCTCAGCGCGCCCAAGAACCAAGGAAATGCACGGCGGCGGCCGGCGATATCTCCATTTGCCGGCAGGTGTGCGCGACTTGGCAACGCCGGCCTAAGGCACGCCGCGCAATACATGACAACGCCGGGCAACAACAGCTGCTTGCAAGGTCATCACATTTGCGCTGTTGTCCGCCAGCCTAGCACTAGACGGTAGACACATGAATGTGTGGTACGGTACCTAGAGCCTCGTTTTTTCCGCCCGAGAGTCTTGTGCTTGCGGACAAAGGATGAAAGCATGCGGACCTAGATCCTCGTTTTCTCTGCCCGAGAGTTGTAGGCTGGCGAGACAAAGTATCTCGGCACGTGCTCGCATCGATCGCCGCTTCGCTGCAAGGAAGTGTCCTTTATTATGAAAGACGCTCATCAAAATTTCGTATCGTTAATTTTATTAAAATAAATCTGGCACTCGTTTTCATTTGTGACGAAAAACGCAATTACTTGAAACGTCATACAACTCCACAGTTTACAGCTTAGCTTTCAAACGATTTTTGGCTACCAAAAATTTTAGCACCCTCATATAAGACGAGTAGCAATTTTTGAGGGCCAAAAATATGTAAAAATTGTCGTCTTATATGCCTGCAAATACGGTACTACTTCCACGTGATTCAAATGTGGTTATACACATTTCCGGATTACAGTGGAACCTCGTTACTACAAACCCTGTTAATACAAAGTTCTCATTAATACAAAGTGATTTTTATTCCCCTTGCAAAAAATGAAATACAAATTACTTTAATGTTTATTAAAAATTTTGTTTATGCATTAAACCATGCAATATCAAGTTCTCAGGTAAAAAGAAGTCATTGTGGTGAAAAGATTATTTGATTTGGGGGGATAAACATAGATACCAAAATATTAGAAATTTTTTAAGGTTTTAGTGAACACCCGTTAATAAAAACCTCATTATTACAAACAGTCAAAATTTTGGTCCCTTCAGGTTTGTATTAAAGAGGTTTGACTGTATTTGTTTCCAGGTGATTATGTAATATCTTTGTTGTGCCAAAACATTAAAACTGAATACATATATTTTGCAGTGGAGAGAAAATAAAAAAAATAACAGTAATTTTTTAGTACACTTTTGTACTTTAATTGCTCTCCATTACATTAACTCAGTGTTACCAGTTAGTGTGTATTGAATTTTTCAAGCATGTTTCACCCTATGCATCCAATTTAAATAAAATTAATTGAAATTATGCCAAATACTGCTTTTTTTACAGTATAAGTGGGGTTGTTCTTCCTTGGGAGGATCAAAAAGTGGTTATTTTGTCTTGAGACCATAAAAGTGGCTGTATTGTCTTAGGACCATTAATGTGGTAATTTCGTCTCGAGAACATAAAAGTTGACATTTTGTCTCGGGAGCATAAAAGTGATTGTTTTGTCTTGAGAGTATAAAGTGGTTGTTTTGTTAATTTAGAAGCTTTGAACCATTCTTGAAGCAAATATTCGGTATCTTACTATTCAGTTCGACTTCAAATTTTCGTCCCTTCATATACCCCTACTTATTATACACAGTAATATATGTATTCTCTTATGCATGTCCAGGGGAAGAGTGGCGGGAAGTCCGAAAGCAACACGATACAGACTACCATCTGGTACCCAAGGTCAGATGCCAGCTTGTTTTCTCCAACAGTGTCAAGCCCGACTACAGGCAGCTACCGAGGTGTGACTTTCTAGAAGCACCTAAAGTTGTCTTATTGTGTAGAATGCAGTATGAATTGTCACCTATGTCTTGTTTGTGTGGGCAACTGGGTGTGGTGGGCTAGAATTTAGCAACAGACAGTTCACTGTAATATTGAAATATTGGAGATACAGTATTACCAAAAACAAATAGTTTCTATTATCACTGCTGTATATCTTATTTCTATTTGTGAATTGGTTTTTATTTTAAGTAAGTTTCAAAACCAGTAAAAAATTTTTTAAATTTGATTACTGTGTCATTATTAAAAAACTATGACAATTTTTTTGATTGGATGAAATCATCACAAGTAAAATTTGCACATAAATATGTTACGTATATAATTATGAATTTTATATAACTATACAGCGTTAAGAACAGGATGAGACGGAGGCTGCGCAGAAGCTGTGATATGCATGTTGTGATGGGGCTACTAAGTCACGTCTACGTTGTTGTTACTATCTAGATGTTGGAGGTTATGATGTCCTTGCTGCCGGCGACGACTTATCTAATTAGACTTTTCCTTTTTTGTTATTTATATGCCCGGATAGCCTGAGGAGTTTACCTAAGGAGTTTACGTAGAAAAAAAAAAGGAGCCAATTTCTTTAATAACTTTCAGTCTTTTAATAATAGTTCACCAGACGTACATGGCACAATACCGTACAAAAATTCTTTCCCGTGATTTATGTCTTACAGTGTGAACGTGAATAGGTAACACCAGTGGCGGAATTCACTAAGTCATGAGTGTTCGTCCCAGTTTATTATCGGTTGTGATCTGCCTCAGTTTGCTCCACAAAGGAAAACGACCTAAACTACGGGGTACCACTAACGGTGTCTTAAATATACTGCTATACTCAC